>JAQIVZ010003244.1:0-15082 GCA_034700945.1 Arrhopalites spinosus
GTCTATACCAAACAGCTCTCAAAAGGAATATAATGGAGAGCAATTAACTAGACATCCCAATTCCTTGGCCCAATACAATACTCCACCTCATTTTTATGTAAAAACTATTTTTTATTTATCGGGAAAAAAATTTTATTATTTCTATCGGGTGAAAAAAATATTTTTATTGGGAAAAAAAAATAATTTATCGGGAAAAAGAAATTATTTCTTTATTAAATTAAAAATAATTTGAATTTAAATTTACCTCGCAAATTTTGGGCTTCATTGTACAAACTTTTGGCTTTATTACTTTGCTCGATAATTGTTTGCTCTGGGTAATGAGCAGTTCCCGCTTTATTGGCGTCTATTTTAAGCTCGGCAGCATTTAATTCTGACATGGCCTGTCTTTCCAAATGGTCCGCTGTACAGAAAAAAATTAAAATGTCGCCCATTTTTTCAAATTAAATTTTACCTTTAAAGTTGTCCAAACCCACCTGTTGTTGACTTTTGACATTGCCATTCCCGCTCCCGCCAGGTTGAGAATTTCCCGAAGCCTGGTATTTTTGTACCATTTTCCCAGCTCCATAGCCAGCAAGTCCATCTGACACGGGCATCACAGTAAGGTCAAAAATGTCACCGGGATTTGGATTTTCAACGGCGTTTTTAATGGCGGCAACATAACCCGCCGGTTTTCCAGTGACAACTGTAGTCCCAACATCCATGACTGCGCCACCTTCAATTCCTCCAACAACAGCGCCAACTGGCCCTAATGTTAGAAAGCCTACAGCCCCGCCTGCCATGACACCAGTGGTGCGCGTGGCGGCTTTCATGGCTTGGTCCCCGCCTTCTTCATCACCAGCAATGTAATGAATGATGCCCTTGGCATGACCTACAACGGGGATGCCATCGGCGGCCTTGAGTAAGCCTTTGCCACATCTTTTTTGAGTTTCAAGGGCTCCTTCTCCATCTCCCGCTACGAGTTGTACCAGTGACGTCACCTGTGGATTAAATTTAAAATAAAGTTTAATTGGTCAGATTTTATAGAGGAGGAGGGGCTTACTTGGGACACACCAGGACACTCCCTGAGAAAGTTTTCGGCGGTTCGGGCAGCTCCATCGGTGTCACCACAAATGAGCTGAACGCCCGTTTTGACTTGAGAGACGACAGGGATGGAGTCGGTGTTACCCATTTAAATATTTTAAATGGAAAGACAGTTAAATGGGTCTAAAATGCAGTGTGTCGTTCAAGTGAGGGATTAAGTGGATGAGTCAAGCGTTTAATCATGAAATTCTTGGCGCTATGAATAACTTGCAAGGTCAGCATGTTGAGTGTTTATTATTCCTCCAAAATTTATGGGGCCAAAGTCCACAATTTTAGGCTTGGCTCCATGCCAAATGTCTCTTCAAGAGACTCTCTTGTAATTTAACTGTACAATTCTTAATCTTTTTTTCTCTTCTTTTTTTAATGTTACAAATCTTTTGTCAATATATTAAATTGTCGTTTAAAAATTAAGTGCACAATGTAGTGACCCAATTAAATTCCCCTTGAGAAATAAAAGGAATTTAATTGTACAAGTTAAATAAGAATGGAAAAAATAATCACCATTTTCACCCAACTCTTAAAATGTATGCAGATATTTGGAAAAAATTACATAAAAATGAATAAAGTTAATTTTAAATACAATTTACTACATTTTAATTGTCATAGAAAATTTGATGTTTTAATTTAAAATAAAACAATGATTTAAATATTGTTGAAATTGTTCACTTTATAAAAGAAATCATTTTATTTTTGACAATTTGAAAAGATAATTGCAAAAAAATGACTTTACGCGTGTATTAATTAAAAATAACCACCACAATTAAATTTAATTGTGATTGTGGTGGATAATTAAATAATGTCTGACTTGGTTCAAGTAATAAATGAAGCGACATGTTCAGCCAATTGCAAGCCTCCAAATTCCCGGTAAAAAATTGAAATCGTCTCCCACTCTTACAGATATCTAAATATTTTGTGGAATTAATTAATAAAATAATTAAAGTTAATTAAAAACAAATTTTAGTGACAATGCAAATGAGGGGACATCAGAGCCAAAACAAAAACTAAATCCCGCACTCTCATCCAATTCAGTGAGTCACACACAAGAAGATTGTCAGTCTGTCACTGTAATCATAGATGACTCCTCCCCTCAAAATGGCTCACCCAATCCCAGTGGATCTCATAGTCACATGGCGGGAGGTTCAATTTCAAAATTGTCAAAATTATCCTGGCTTGTTCCAATGTCTCGTAAAATGTCACAGATCGTCCCCACCACTGAAGCCAATACAGTGGAAATGGATAAATTGGAAAATTGTGATAAAATTGAAAATGGCGCTCCACGAGATTGTCACGTGATAGTCAAGAATGGAAGTAGCATCGAAAGTTTGGAAGATGTGTGTCGAATTTGTCAAGACAATCCAAGTCGAATGACTCTCCTTTCTCCTTGTCTATGTAAAGGTCAGTTCAGAAAATTCTATAAAAAAACTTAATTGTAATTAAATTTAATTAGGATCCATGGGTAAAGTACATCGCGTCTGTCTCGAGAGATGGCTGGGAGAGTCGGCCAAAACAGATTGCGAGATTTGTGGCCACGAATATGAAACTGAAAGGCGTCCAAAAGTAAATCAATTCAAAAATATTTAATTATAATGATAATTAATATTTAATTACAATTAATAGTATACTGGATGGCGTAGTGTAGTAGCCTGGATAAGAAATCCGTTGGCCCCAACTGACACAAGAAATTTATTCTTTGACCTCGCCTGCTTCTTCATCTTGACCCCTCTTGCAGCCATTTCCGCTTGGTTGTGTGTGGTGGGGGCCAAGCATTATCAATTTGGGAATGCGGTAAAATGATTAATTAATGTTAATTGTACAATTTAAATTGATAATTAATTTTATTTTAGACACTTAATGCAGAAGTGGGGTCAGAATTCATTCACCCTCAACACAGTCCCAGTGACCTGAAGACGGGGAGACTTCATCATAAATTTCCGAGTAAAAGAGTTGAGCCAGTAAATTCAACATGGACGTCAATTGGTTTGTTAACTTTAACTGGAACTCTATTGGCTGCTTATTATGTCTGGCTTTTTGTGGCCGTCAGGTTAGTTTCGAAGTAATTTTGATTAATTGGGTAATTAATCATTTTAATTATTTTTACTAGGTATCATATTCAAGTATGGAGGGAATGGCAAGCTCGTAATTTTGTGGTGACCATTTCACCCTCAAATCCAGGTACACCATTTTAGTCACTTGTGGTATTTTAATTGTAATTAAATTGTCGTTTTAAATGTTTAGAAAGGATACGCCAATTAAGGGAGGCGGTGGTGGTGGGGTCAGGACTGGGTGTAGTGGCAGATGAGAATCATAGGAATCATCAACCGGAAGTGATAATCAGAGAATAGAGACAAGGGAATTAAGAGAGAGGTGGTTGGTAATGGCCATTTTAATTAAACACTCGTTGAGATTTTAAAATTATCAAAGTTTCATATTTGTCAAATTTCATAAATAACAAAAGTATTAAATAGTATAAAATATATTTTACTCTGATGGTTAAACTTATTTAATAGTTAATAAATAATTATTATTAATTTAATTTACCATTTAATTGAGTTCAAATTTTTTATTGCTCTTATGTAGCGTTGATAATGTACAATTATTCAGGGTTTATCTCACTTGCATGATTTGGGTGACATTAATTTATTTTGGGTGGAATGAGGAAGAGCGCGATTGTTTGAATTTGCTTTTTATTGAATAAAATAATAAATTAATTGTAAACATTCCGTGAATGGACAAAGAAAATGGAGACAATGTGTCCATCTATTTGATTTATTTGGAACAATTTAATTGACTTTGGTGGAAGGTGTCTTTTTTAGTGAATATTTAATCATTATTTATTGCTTCATTTATTCCTCCTGCTAAAAATAAATATCGGGTCATTTCATTCTGATAATTACCAAAAATATCATTCAAATTTCATCATGTTCAGATTTTTAAATTAAAGTTAATTATTTTTATTAAATTATTTGTTCAGCATTAAAAATGCTGCATTTTTATGTTTAAAGTTAAAATCTTGAATTTGAGATCAATGAAGGAATCACGTGACTTGATTTTTGTACTCATTTTATTGACTCTCCCACCCCACCGTCATTTTTCAAGTTCAGGAAGAAAATCAAAGGTCATTGACCTCAACATTGAATTAGGGACAAAGTCAATGTCTCAGTGTAGTGATACAAATTTTTTCAAAATTTTAAGTAAATTAATTGTTAATCAATTCAGTGATTGTACTTTAATTTATAAAATTGGAAGAGAAGAAAAAATAGAAGATGAATTTTTAATTGAATTTATTTCAACAATTTTTAAATTTCAATTAAAAAATTTGACCTTAAATAAGTCATGGGTTAATAAATTCCAAGTTCGTTGTGTCCTCGTTATTTATATTTTAAGTCAAACTAACATTATTAACCCAGATTTGGAATTAAATTCAATATTTGTGGAATTCACTCCAATTTACCACCCAGATGAAGATCCACATGTCATCATTTTGCCAGTGATGTCACGTGACAAATTAAAAAAACTTTTGGAGTGGGATCAAGTGCATAAAATAAAATACAAAATATTTTTCATTAGTCAAGAAAATAATTTAATAAAATCCAAAAATGTTTTGTGCGCATGTCAGACTTATAATAAATACACCAATAAAATAATGACCTTAGAATTGACCTTTCAACTAAAAGGTCAACAACTTTTCCCCGACTACGAAACAAATTTTCACGAAAATTCTTTACGCATCGCGTACTTCAAACTTGATACAAGAGTCGAAGTTATGATGACTCCCCAAGGAAATTTGAAATATTGGCGGGGAATGTATGCCAAAGTATTAGAAGAATTGGCTCTAAATTTGAATTTCACAATTGACATCATACCAAATAAACAAGGATTGGGATTGAAGCATAAAAATGGGACTTGGACGGGTGCTTTAGGAAATGTTGTTAACAATTTAGCTGATATTTTACAACCGCAAGGATTCACAGTTCAACGATTTGAACAACTAGATTTTTCAAAGGTCATTGAGGTCACTCAATTGACCTTAGTATCAGCTGAGCAACCTCCTTTCTATACTTGGAAATCAATTTTCTGGCCTTTTAATTCACAACTTTGGTTCTATATAATTCTGTCGAGTTTTGCTTTTTGTATTGGAATTTGGTCTGTTTTGTTGACCTTCCAGTTTCGTGACAGGTCAAAGTCAAGGTCAGACATCTCAGACTCTAAAATTGCTCCACAATCTCAAAGGTCAACGGACAGAACCATCCAAAAAGTGACCAACGAAGCCAAAAATATTCCCGTCAAATCGGACAAGCTAGATTTACCAAATCAATTAATGAAATGGAATTTGGGTCACGTGATAGAATTCATGATGTCAATATTACTCGAACAAAGCGGGTCAATTTCAGCGGGTTCATCTTTACCTGATTCATTTCGGTTGTGTGTTGTGTGCTGGGTTTTATTTTCGATGATAATCGGGGAAGTGTACCGAAGTAAATTGGAATCTTTTATGGCATTTCCTGAAAAAATAAAATTACCCCAAGGGTTCAATGACCTCTCCGATTCCAATTTCAAGCCTGTTCTTTTCTCCATGGGTGGGAGTGAAACGTACCTTTTGGAAACAGCTTTAAAGCCATCTGTGATCAAAGTTTATAAATTGGTGGAGAGAGAAAAGAGTGTCCTTAATTGTTACAAAAGAGTGATGGAGAGTCGGCAAAGTTGCATCGTTTTTTATCAAATTACGGACTACGTCGTGGCTCGTTATTTGGTATGTCAATTTTTAAATTGAAATTAAATTTAAATTTAAAATTAATTTATAGGGGGACCACTACGGAAGGAGACTTCGAGCTGGGAGAGAGCGCGAATTTTTCATGCCGATTGGATTCTCTTGGAGGAAAAATTCAATTTTTGCTGGGAATTTCAATCAATTAATTCTCCGACTGGTTGAAAGTCATGCCCTCCATTTATGGACAAGTCAGGACCTGCAAAAATTGAGAGTGGAGCGGATGGAGAAAGAGAAAGTGGATAAATTGAAATTGAATTTGAGCGATGATGACCTTTTTGATGAGCAGGAGGAGGGCCATGAAATTTTATCTTTGAAGCATTTGATGGGTGCTTTCTATTTAGTGGGTATGGGTCTTTCTCTTTCTCTGGGAATTTTTTTACTGGAGCTCACTGGCAAGAGTCATGGGTCATTGAGCAGTAAAAAGGGAAAGTTAGAGAAAGTCGCTCAAACAAAGGGGGACAAGGTGGAGGATTTTGGGTCAAGTGAAGGTCAAGAGATTTTAGCAGAGCAGGATTTGCCAAATTGTGAGACAATTCTTGTGGAATCTGCGGGTGATGACCAGGACTGTCAAAATGTAGCACTAAATATTTAAATAATTTTAAACTAATAAAATCTCAGTTATTCTTGACTTTGGCGCTCTTTATTTATTTTTTGAATTTATTTTCTAAGAGGAATAAAACAGCCTAATAAATTTTGTAACATAATAAAATGTTGATTAAAACGAAAACTTTTACTTCAATTTAATTGAATTCATGAACGACAACAAGAACAGCAGTGACACATCAAAAATCGTTTAAAACACCCGCCAGCATGATCTCTCTCAGGGTATTGCGCACGCGCAAAATGTAAAAAGATTTGTTCTAACGACGTCTCAGTCACCACATAATCATCAATTAGAAGGCCACGCCCACTCTCCATTTTACGAAGATCCTCCATCACAGAGAACACGTCACTCCATCTTAATTTTGTGTTTTGTAGTTGAAATTGCATCATATTCTGAAATTAACCAATGACCCCAACAAATTAAGTGAGTCACAAGAGGTCACCCATTGTAAAAGCACTAATAAAAGTACAATGTCAATTCTAAAAATTTACCTGATTCTGATCAAGGAGGATGGAGGGAGTGAATTTAGTGGCAATCATGTTATGTAAAATCCGCTGATTCTCATTGACCTGACCTGACCCGTCCTCATAGGCATCCCTCAATTTGACCGTAAGGCAGTACCCTTGAGCGAATTTGTCCTTCAAGTGCTCTACAGAGCCTATACACTGCATTTGTCCATTGACCATGATGCTCAGTCTCGAACAAAGTGCTTCACATTCCTCCATGCTAATACGCGCCAAAATTCAAAATTAAATTTAATTGTGACAATTGCCCTTCAACCTTACCTGTGTGAAGTCAGAATGATGGCTTGGCCCGAATTCTTTGTTGATGAAGACAATATTTTCCATAATTGACGGCGTCCGAGTGGATCCACCTGCAAAAAATGAAGAAGTTAAGTCACGGGACAAAAATATTGAGTTGTAGCCTCACCCCGCTAGATGGCTCGTCCAACATGAGAATAGGGGAGCGGCCAATAAGAGCCATGGCTGTGCTGAGTCGTCGCTTCATACCGCCACTGTACTTTCTACATTGGACATGCCCACTCTCTTGTAGACCCAATTGGGTCAACCAACGTCTCGCTTCTGAGCGAACGCCCTCTGGTGAGAGGGCAAGACCCCTCAGTCCACAACACAATTCTAACATTTCTTGACCCGTTAGGAAACCAATGTGGGGGTCAAATTGTTGACAGTAGCCAATGCTGGACAGGAATTTTTGTTTGTTTTTTCTCAAACTTGACTGTGTCTCCCCCTCGTGGGCATCTCCAGCACTGGGGATTGTGTCCCCGGTGAGCATGCGGAAGAAGGTCGTTTTGCCTTTAAAATAAGCGAATTAAATTAAAATACCATACTTTAAATTTTTAAGTTCAAAATAAATTACCAGCGCCATTAACTCCCCTGCAATTTAAACATAGAAAATTAGTTACAATTAAAATAATTAATCTAACACTTTTTTTACTCACAGCAACCCAAAACAAACGCCAGGCCGAACACCAAAATTGATGTTGGAAACGGCGGCAAAATTCCCAAAATATTTTGACAACCCATTAGCAACAATGGCGTCTTCGTACATTCTTCCTAAATAAATTGAGCGCGAAAATTTAAATTTATTCAATCAAGTTGAGCACTAAAATGGTTACCAGAATTGACCAAATTGTTAACGCGCTTTGTTTCATCATGAATTTCAGAGTCATTGACCAATGGAGATATTTTGGGGTCATCCTTTGACCCGGAAATGCGTCCTAGCCATCTCCTCAGGATGCCATATTCATAAAGAAAGAGAAGTGTGTAGAGGAATATACCAACGACAATTTGGTATAAAAACATTTGGAGAATGCCGCGCTGAAACGCTAGAGGGCGAATGTCATACTCGTCTTCTTGTTCGTATTTATCCCACCACGTCACGAGAGAACTTGGATGGAAACATTTGACCCCAAAACTAGCCAAATTGGTACAATTTCCTGTTCAAAAAATTCAACCAATGAGGGGCCTTCTTTCTAACACAGTTAAATTAATTAATTAATTAGTTACCACAACACGCATAGCGGGGTTTCTCATAATCATAAACAGGCTCTTGAGGGTTACAAATTTGTCCGGGAGGCCACCACCAAGACTGGGAATTGTACCGTGGACATTGGGTGTTACTAATAATGACATGGGTGACCTTCATCAAATTTCTGAGGGTGGCATAAGGCGGGATAAAATTAAAAATGTGGGATACAAATCCCGGTGGACGGAATTCACTCCCTTCCCACACCGCCATCATAAAACCCGGGAGCATTCCTGTTAAATAATTTTAAATAATTTAATTTACATTTGTTTAATTAACTTTAAATTAAATTAAACTGACCAAAAAGATGGAAACAAAGGACCCCTGCAAACCCACTCGTCAATCGAGGGGCAATCAGACTGAACGTGTAATTGACAGAAATTGTGGTGAACCCGTAGACGATCAAGATTAGAAAATAAACGGCTGTAAAATTAATTTGAATTAATTTAAATAAGGCCGCCAATTAATCTAATTTAATTTTTTGTGCACCAGGAGCTCCGGAATTAATTAGAACGTCGTCAGACTGGAGGATTGGAATGAAAGCGGTCAAAATCCCGCTAGTGACGATGACGTTACCAAAATCCCAAATAAACATGGAGAGCCAATAGGAGAACGGGGAGACCCCTGTCATGAGTTGGAGTTGTTTGGCCTATTGAATTTAATGGAGTAATTAATTGTAATTAATTTAAAATTAATTAATTCACCTTGCTCAATTTTTCATCTAAAGGAAGAATTATAAAAGAGGAAGCGTGGAAGGCCAAGCCGACGAAAACGAGAGCGGGAAATAAATAGTCAAGGGCATCTACACCCCCTCCAGAATTTTCGATACTGTTGAACATTAAAATGGCTCCTATCATGAATCCAAGGGCTAGAATGATCTGTAATTAAAATTAATAATTAAATTGTGGAATTAAATATTAATTATTTGATTATTTATACCTGAATTAAAAACATTTGATATTTTTTAATTCCGTATCGACATCTTTTGAGAAGTAGAGCAGAGAATTGTCTTTTGGTTAAGGCAAAGCCGGTCAATTTTTTCATTGTTTTTTCTAATTAAAATATAATTAATTTACAATTAGTACTATCAACAAAGGACCTGTTCGACCAAAGTCATGATAGACTGATGATCACAGGTGGCCATTTTTATTGGCTCATCTTGGAGAGGAGGTCAAACTGCGTCTAGAACCGCAATATAAGAAAAAGTTATTCGTAAACAAACCCGCAAGGCGGGGCGGCGTGATCCGTTTTACGCTGAAAATGGCCTAAAATGACCATTTTCAAAAATTTGATACTGGAGAACCATGTGATGAAATATTCTGAAACTTGGCATACAGAATGTTCATTAATGGGGTCAGTTTTTGGTCAATCAGTCAACCCGCCGAAATGGCGGTTTCCCGCCAAACTCACAAGGGCTAGTTTGGGTCACTAGCATAATGGCAAAATGGCGTAATTAAAAATGCAAAAAATTATTTGGCTGCTAAGAAAGATCCCGTTGACGTTTTTAAATACCACATTTGCGCGGGAAAAAATTATTTGGCTTTAATTTGACCTGCAAAGTATTTGCTATGCGGCCACCTGTTCCCGCCATTTCTGCTGTTAGAAAGTTCCGTCCGAAATGTTTCTGGGGTGAAATTTTACGTAGAATCCGAATCTCAACTCAGATTTGAGGTCCGGGTACTATGATGCCCGTTTTACGCAAAATACCCGGATCGGGTACTGAAATGCCCGGTACCTAAAATCTGAGTTCAGATTCGGATTCTACACAAAATTTTACTTTAGGGTATGTCTGGTCTAATGTTTCTGACGGCAGAATTGGCGGGAAATGATGTCCAGATAAACCAATTCTTGGACGTCCATCAAAGGTCAAATAATTCTTTCTGGGTGGCCGGAAGTAGTCAAAAATGTCAAAGGATTGTTTCTAGTCGGTCTATTTATTTTCTGCCTTTGTTGTTTGACCATTCTGTCAACATTCCATGACCCTAAAATAGACACTATGAATGTGGCGGGAAACCGCCTTCGGCGGGTTTGTTTACGAATAACTTTTTCTCATATTGCGGTTCTAGACGCAGTTTGACCTCCTCTCCAAGATGAGCCAATAAAAATGGCCACCTGTGATCACAGTCTATACTGACTTTGGTCGAACAGGTCCTTTTAATTTTAATTTTACGTTCAGCATCTCCATTGTCTAATTGGTCAATTAGTTGAGGTTCTCCATTTTCTTTTTTAAATTCGGATTCCTTCATTTCTTCAAGTTCGCCCACTCTATGAATTAAATGTAATTTTTAAATATTTTCAGTGGCGGGAATGTTTTCAAAATAATTTGAAAAAGTTTGTACTTGGCAAAAACGTCATCCAAAGTGGTGTAAGTCAGGCCCACATGTTTAATTTGAAGGTCATCCGATTGACCGTCAAGGTCATTGAAAAGGGCGGGAAATTTGGTGGTGATGTTTTCCTTTTCTAAAGTTGGTAAAGTGACCTCAATTTCTGAGACGTTTTCACTGAAACTGGATTTGAGGGTGGCTGTGGGCACGTGTTTTTGAATCATCTCTAAAATATTTTGGGATGACCCCGTTGACCTCACTTCTTGAGTGGATGAATCATTTTTCAGTGCGATGTGCAGGGTATAGCCAGAACCTTAATTAAACGAAAAAAAGTTATTAATTTAATTTTAATTAATTAATTGTGATAGTAAATTACCATAAATCCTTTTCAGGAATAAAGAAGAGCCGCAACATTTAACTTGACCCCCTGACATGATGGCAATTCGATCTCCTAATACGTCCGCCTCTTCCATGTAATGCGTCGTCAGTATTATTGTTCGTCCTTCTCTCATTCGCTAATTATTTCATTGTAATTAAATAATTAATTTTTAATTAAAATATTTATTTATTAATTAACATTTATTTTTTATTTATTTATTTTACCAAAAGCACATTCCAAATAGTTCGCCTCGTTTCGGGGTCCTGAAATCAAAATAATTAAAATCATAATATCTCAAATTAATTTTAATTAATTAACTAACCATGCCGGAAGTGGGTTCATCACAGACGATAATTTTGGTTTGACCTGCAAGGCACATGGCTAGTTGCAATTTCCGTTTCATACCTCCAGACAATTCTTTGACCTGCACGTCCCTTTTGTCAGTGAGGCCAAATTGAGCCAGTAAATTTTCGGATGCTGCCAAAGCCTCCTGGTCACTGAGTCCCTTGAGCTGATATAAATTCAGTTAAATTGTGTAACTTGATTTTTAATTTAAATTCAATTTACCCGCCCCACAAACTGTAAATGATGCGTCACATTGAGCCGGTCAAAGAGCATGTTCTCTTGGGGACACAGGGACAATTCCTGACGAACCGAGTCCATGTCCTTGTTTATGTCGTGACCATTTATTATCGCCGTTCCACTTGAGGCTCCGGTCATCCCTGTAATTTATTTAGAGACTTAGAGGTCATTTGGAGGATCGAGGTCATTGACTTACCTGTCAAAATACTCAGCGTGGTCGTCTTGCCAGCACCTATACAAGTAGAGAGAGAGAATAAATTTAGACAATTTTTAATTTATTTAAATATTAATTTGAATTAAAATCATAACTAACCGTTATGGCCCAAGAGGGCGGTAATTTGACCTTGGTACATATTAAGGGTCACTCCATTCACAGCCATTTTATTTTTTCCAAAACTTTTCTTTAAATTTTGAATCACCACTCCTGCCTCAAGTCCAGTTGGCTCCGCCTCAAAATTTGAATCTTGCCCCTTCTCTCCTGCTGCTTCCGGCCGGGAGCTTGTTAAAATTGTTTTGGAAGTGACCCAAGTCTTGAGCTGAAATTTAAATAATTTTCAAATTATCCTGCTCATTTTATTAATTTCTTGTGTGTTGTGACAGTGACAAAACAAACCTGGAATGGATAATAGAAGGGCTTGCGGACGCCATATTTGGTGGGCATAATATTTTCAATGTACATGGCCAAAATGACGTAGAGACCGGAACTGACGAGCATGATGACAAAAACAAGGCCCACTGACATGGGGTCATGAACCTCTTGTGCAGGGTAGAATCTATAATCTAATTTATTGGTCCCATCAAACATATTGGCCCACGTGATTGGGTGATCAATCGTATACTTATTGGGGTCATCGTAATTGTGCGAGTCATCTAAATTAATTTTGATTTTGAAATTGGCGCCAAAATTAAATTTAATTATTTCTCTCTGTACCATAAGTCCTGGGAAGGTCACCCAAAATACGGCAAAATCTGCCTATAGCCAAATGAGGAATGAGACAAAGTAAAATTTTTGACGCCAAACTCCAAAATTCGTCAACTGAATGAACAATCTCAGGTACAGCCAAAAGGCCAAACCACAAAATTCCAATTATGGCCATAGCCACCGTGTCTACAATAAAAAGAATTAATTATACAAATTAATTTTAATTAATTAATTTAAATTACGGCGGGAAAAAAACGCCGAAAGAAGGTAGGCAAATGTGACGGCTTGAATTCCAAAAATAAAGACAATTAGGAGAGTCAGAGCGGCGTCGCATTCTTTATTAAAAATGGCGAAGGCTATTATCAAACTGGTTATAAAATTTGAGACGATGGTCACCGCCAATGAATTTACTAGCCACCCAATCCATTGAATCCAACTGTCCAACCCCATTATTTTCAGCAGTTCCTGGTCCAAATTAAATTTTAAATATTTAGAAATGGCGGTTAAATTAAATTTAAAATTACTTTGAAGCCCGTCTCCTTCTCACTGACACTGCCCCCAACGTTGGACAAAATGTCAAGAAATAAAGTTAATGACAAGACAACTGGGACAAAAGTCGGAGCGACATTGTCCCCCAGTTGTTTTCTGGCGGCCAAAAAAATGGCCATTAAAATGGAGGTCAAGACCAATTCTAAAATGAGGAGGATCCATCGTCCTTTTCTGTATAAATAATTTTTGTAAAAAACTGCCCACAATTTTTGCCATAAAGTACTCTGACCCATTTTAACACTAGAATTTTTAATTGTCAAATTTTAAATTAAGTTTAGTTAAATGACTACAATTTAATTATTTCATTGTGAGTAGGGCGAAGGAGATTTAAATAATGAGTCAGTTTTTTTGGAGTGGGCGTTTGAATGGGATGACGAATTTTGGTGTCCAAAAATAATTTGAGCCACCTGTTGATTCCCTGCAAGGCCTCCTGAAGAGGGGGGGGGAGGTTGTCAGATCGGTGTTTTTATCTGTTGCATTTGGTCAATAAAAGTTTTATCTTATCACCTGTTAATTAGCCTTTTGTGCCAATTTGATCATTAATTGTTGAATAATTGACAATGTTGCACAACAGGGAACTTTGTTCAACTTTGTTTCAATTTAATTTGCAAGGATGATGTTAGACCATTTTTATTTTTAATATTAATTTTAATTCATGACAATTAATGAGACCCCTCCAAGCTGACATGGGACATAGTCGGGTCTTCAGCCCTTACCCGATAAATTAATATACCTTTGAAAAAAATAGCTGAAAAAAACTGTAGTAAAACGGTAGTTTGTGCCTGCCAAAATCCTGACACATTAAATACAAACGAATTTGCATGGCATGATTAGATTAAAATAAGCTTTGTAAATCCTTTCAAGGATAAAGAAAAGACGGGAAGGTCAAGAGGAGGAGTTTTTACTTGTTAAATAGTTGACCTTTTCAGGTCTCCAAAAATTGACTTGATTGGCTATTAGATAGCTAATCAGTCGGGGTATTGGTTTAAAGTTTTCAACTAGCAATAATCGCACCTCGGAATAACCTCATTGGTTACGATATTGCCACTGCGCAAAGCTAACCATCCCCCACTCGCCCCTTCCATCATATACAGATGCCCGCACACCATGTCCACCGGCTTGCAGTCTAAAATGTCATTTATGATGGATAATTATGATTGTCATTGTCATTTAATGTTGATATACATGAAGAAAACTACTTGATCTAGTAGAATGATTGTCTATTTTTGTGATTGACCCGAGTGGTGACCTGCTAGAATGGAGAAAACGAAAGTAATCATAGAGAGCCAAGTCTGACTCAATGGTATTTAAGAACGGGGTAAATATAAAGCAGAAGCAGAGACTCCAGAGCTCTTCTCTGGAGTTGTGACAATTCAAAAACCCTTGGAATTTCCCTGGAGGTCCCTCAGGCTCATAACGGCAAGACCCTTGTCTTTTCAAACGGCTGTCCATTTAGAAAGTTTCCCAAACAGAGACAAGAAGGTTCAAGTCTTGTTCTAAATAAATTTGGGGTAAAATGGAGGAGATAAGAACAGGAAGAAAAGTTTACAATTAAATTAAAAAACGTTATTTAAAATTAATTTTATTGCCAACAGGTCACAGGTCAACTCACTAGTCCCTTGATGGAGAATGGACAAGGTCTACTTCGCAACCAGGTAAATTTACATTTGAAAAGTCATCCGTTTTGACCAAAAATTTAAAGAATGAAATGAAATCAGGGAGCTGCAGATACCTATGTTAAAGATAGGGGACGATCGGGTAAAAAGCACCCACTCCGATTTTGACGTCTAGCATTGAGCCAAGTTGATTTAGCAGAAAGTAGATGATA
>JAQIVZ010003245.1:0-15081 GCA_034700945.1 Arrhopalites spinosus
TTTAACATGTCGAAACTAGGGAAATAGTGCTCTCATAAGAAACCATGTAGACTGACAATTGGACACACTGTATATAACATTTCATTGTACAATTTTGAGAGACTGTATTACATTACACAAGTATTGTGTTTTTAGACCTACAAACAACACATAAAATGTTTATATATACCCCCATACATGTACAATTTTTTTTCTTGTAGTATCAGTAGTTTGCGGGAACCAAAATATAAAAACAAGTTAAAACGATAAAATAACTAGTGAATAACACACAGAGAGATATATATTTTTTTCTTTTCTTTTTCTGCCTTTTGCATGGGTGGCCACCCCGCCCCCCCCTCCAAAATACTTGCCGTCTTTTATAATCCTCATCCAGAGAGACTGTTTAAAGTTCCTCGTTAAAAATCCTTTAAACTAGTAGACTGCTCCTGCTCCACTTTACACCCTCATTTCTGTCACTCTACCCTACTATAAATAAGAATTTTCCACACTTTATTATATACTCTAAGGGTCAATTAACCTGTACTTCTCCAAGGTTCACTGACTATATCGTCTCCTTCGTCATTCCTCTTTACATATTTTATAATAGATCCCCCTCCCTTGTTTACTTCCCTTTTTTTCTATTTCTAATTCAAACTTTCGATGACATTCAGAAGAACAAAAAAAATTGGGATTCTTTTCACCTTTTTCTTGGTGCAAAAAAAACACATATATTGACAAAAAAAAAGTCCCACTAAATACAAATAAATAAGGTAGATGGATACATCTTTTACCCCTACACAATTTTTAAGACTCTGAAGGGTCATCCCTTTTTTGTGTCCATTATTGTAGTTTTGTAGACCCCTTTTTTATACTGTCATCAATAAACTAATTTATTAGTGTGATTCCTTCCAAAGAAATAATTCCTAGTAGTTAATGCCTTTTAGGAGGGGAAAAAATAGAGATTGAAATTCATAGACTGTGAAATGTCATTGAATTAAATAATGAGAATTCCTACCTCGATGTACATCGATTTTCTTCATTCTTGTAGGGAATTTCCTACCACCTGTATCAACATAAAAATACATCATAGCATCGATCAAAACATACTTTTTTTAAAATCAAAAAAATCCTAATTACAACGTGGCTTTCAAAAAATTACTTCATTTCTCTTCAAAGTCCTCAGACAAAAAATCTTACAGTGGAGACTGTCACTCTATCAACTCTTTCTAGTTCAAATCTTTGAAATTGTTTCATTCATAATATTCTCTATATACACAAGTAGGTTACGTAGATATACAAAAAAATGAATCCTAGTGTATGTATAGATATATAAATATACCACCCAACTAAAATCTTTCATTTATATTATGACTACAAATATCATTATCATGAAACAAAAAAAAAGTCCAATGGAGGACATATATCTGTAGTAAGTACTAGTTTATGTATAATACTCAAAAAAAAAAAAAAAAAAAAAAATTTTTAGAGACTGACAGGCAAGACTTGCCTTGTACTGGAATCCAAAAATATTTTTTCTCAAACAAACAAAAATTCTTTGGTAAAAATGTACAACCTATTAACGTACTCTGTGTGTCTACTTGAACAAAGGATAAAGTTTAAACATTTCCTACCCGCATTAAATAAAACTACATGCACATCTTCACAATAGGGCCATGAATGTTAAGTTTGCCAGAGCCAGATGTGATTACACAAGGGAAAGGAAGAGGAATGCCAGGTACATACTCCACTAAGGAATTTCTATTCAGATTATTATGGAAGATAGACGCAACATAGCCTTAAGACATCAAGTCCTAACAAACGCCAATGCTAGTGATGCTAACCTGGTTCCTAAATAAGGTAAAAAAAAAGAAGAGTCAGATACGAAAGAAGGGAAGGCACAGAGAGAGAGAGAGAGAGAGAGAGAGAGAGAGAGAGAGAGAAGGATCAGAGTAACAAATGGGCCAGTCAGTGAACAGAGACATGCAGGCTAGTCGAACAAACCGGGCTTCACATCACATCGCGTCTTAAATGATAATGAAAAATGTTACTCTCAAATATAATATATATAAAATAATATTATATACAAAATATCATGTCCAACTTTTCCTACATAAACTCACTTCTCTTTTTTTCATGATTCCCTTAACTGTCCCTGTCCCCTTCCGCGCTTTGTATCATCCATATATACAATTGTATACTTTTTTTTAAATCTAAGGCTTAATGTTAAAATAATAGTAAAAACTAATTAATATGTAGCTACTAAAGATTTCACAGAAAAAAAACCATCAAGACCCTTCAGCACTCATACAAGTTATGATGCCCTCAAATTTCGTCAACTGACAAAGTCATCTTATCTATACAGATACTACATAAGTAACTATTCTAATTTAGAAAAAAAATCTCAAAAACTCAATTAAGATTTCAGCATTTAATCTTTATCTCTTAATAACTCACTAAAATTAAAATACCTATCCAAAAGAAAAAGAAAAAATCACTGCATTGCAAAACTAAAAATAATATTTGATGATAGCATACAGAAGAAACCCTTAAAGTTAACCCACTCAAAAAAAAGTTTCAACTCTACCTTTAAATTTGCACTACGTTTCATTTCTTTTTTTTTGAGTACATACAACAAAAATAAAATAAAAATTCTAGATTCTACCAACTTTCTATACTCTAGTAAACGATACTACCTTCAACATAAAAAGGAGAAAAATAGTCTTCACACACAAAAAAACAGTACGATTCTTCTCCACTGTCTCTTTAAAATTTATAACATTTTAAATAAAACAAGTACCTCCAAGGAGGAGTGGGGGAGGAGGAGGGGGGGAACTCAAGGGATGTGATGCCTATATTCTTCCCTAGACTTTGCAAAAGACTTTCATTTCTATTCCGTCATGTTGAAAGTGAAAGAATAAAGACGTTGGAGAAGAAGAGAGAGGAAAAAAAGATCCAGTTGAAGGAGAGCAAGAAATACTGTGAAGTGTTGTAAAGAGACAAGTAGAAAGAGAGAGAGAGAGAGCATTGGAACATTGGGTAGGTATCTACTAACTACTAGTGTAGCTAAGTCGTCGTCGTCGGTCTGTTGAAGGAACCAACTCCTTTCACGATACGCCATATACATTCTCTATATACATACATCTAAAGATATGTCTCTCTCTCTCTCTCTTGAATCCGGGAGTTTTTGCGAGTCTTGGAGTTTTTTTTTCAGAGAAAAGTGCAAGACGACGCAGCAGAGCTTACATTTGCTACAAACATACAAATTTATAAGAAAAAAAGAGCAAGTATGTGTGTGGTGTCCCTAGTATACAAGAAAAAGAAGGGAAAAAAGGAAGAGGAGAGAGAGGATAGGCTTCAAGCGGAAGCTATGCGTGTATGTATACTTAGGAACTTTGGATGGTAAGGAGTAAAGGAAAAAGGACGATGACGGCGAAGGGCTGGAGCAGAAAGAAAAGAAATTTTTTGGCTGGTTTTTTGGGTGTGAGGAGATGGGGAGGGAGATGTATCCCTAGAAATAGGGAATAGAGTTAATATATCACGAGCCATACCCAGTAACGTGGGTATGACAGAATAAATGTACGGCTGGAGCGCTGGGCTCTCCAACTGGAAGAAACCGAGAAAATCGAGGGGGGCTCTCGACTCACTCCAACCATCTCTACAAATTATCTGTTTTTCTCCTAGGGGTTTCACATACCCCACCACACACTACACAGACTTATTATATATACTACCTTAGAGCATCCATAAACTAAGAGCACATGTACATACTTGTAAAATGCACTCACTTTTTTATGTACATACACTTTAACTTTTTATACTAACTTCCCTTTTTTTCTTATTCTCCCTCTCCTTTTCTTTTTCATGCTAAAACTCAAAATTTACCCCAAAAAAACCAAAATTTTCAGATAATGTCGAAAATAAAATTCAAAAGACTTTCTTTTTTAAAAGTCTTTAAAAAAATTTCTTTGTCATACAAAAATTTTCTTTTTGAATGTATTCAACATGTCTTTTATGTATTAGGGTATCATTATAAGGGGACAAGCGTCATTTCATCAATTTTGATGTAACCAACCCACATGATTAAATATGAATATTATTGTTACTCTAACATTATGAACAAGGGACATTCAATTACTTTTGTAATTTATGTACTCTAATCACATAAGCATTTTAAAACTATCCACAAACACACAAATAGTTAAAAGGTATTTTTTTAGTAGAAGAAACCCCGGGTGCCATCATCATGTCATCAAAACTTTTCACACAAAAATCAACTTGCAAAAGTTGTAACTGATACATGTTTTCTCTTATTTTGAACTTTTTAACTGTTAAATAATTTTCTATTATTTTATGTACACCAATATTTACCTCTCTGTTCACAGTCTAAACCACAAATGATGAAACAACAAGTAAAAGAAAAATAGTTTTGCATAGAATTCAATATTCCGAAAAATTAATACTAAGGTCATGGGGGTACAGGTGTTTCTTTATAAAAAAAAAAACTATAAAAATAACTTTCAAAATTGCCTTTCTCTTTCTCTAAACAAAATACATGAAAAAAGATGCACCTTAAATTATATAAATTAAAATTTTATATTTTTGTACTACTTAGATTGTAAAATTTTACCAGCTGCTTTTTTAGCTGCATAGAGATTTGCTTCTTCTTGTGCCTTCCCGATATTTTTCTTGTACCGAATTCTCTTATTGCCAAACCAATTGGATACCTACAAAAGGTAAAAAAAATACACAATTAGATTAAATATGTACAAGTACCTGTACTCTCGTCTTTAGTCCACGGTTAACTAAATTCGGTCACTCACTCAATTTGCTTTATTCATTAGATTAGCTACGAGTGGCTCTGCTCAACCAGCCAACAGTTAATTCAAGCTCAATAGGACCATAGGCTCATAAAAAATGGACAAAGTGTCCACTAAGCATCCAATATTTACAAATTCACTTCATATCCTTCATTCTCTTCCCCTCTCTCTCTCTCTCTATACAAAAACTCCATTACATGCATACAAGTAACATCAAACATGTCAAACTGTATAGCCATGTGTAAAAAAAAGAGAAGTAAAACTAAAGTCTCGTAATCCAATCAGTCCTTTCTCCTTTCCAACCATTTTTCTTCCAACAAAAATAGAAAGGTATATGGTGATAGTTAATTGTAGGGACAATTAAACACATACATACGTATTTACAAACTGCCCCATACTCTTTAATTAACAAAACTGTAATTTAAGATTCTCATGTACTATATGGCAAACAGGTAAAAACAAAGTAACAAGTTATATATTGAAATTTACCATTTTTGGTCATATCTCTGTACTAAATTGATTACAGTGACAACTTCTAAAAAAATAATTTATGATACATACTTAATTATTTAACTACACTTTCTCTCCCTATTTACTCTTCCCTTTCTTCTTTTTTACTACGCTCCCGTCTTTATAAATTCAAAGTAATAGAATTCTTCATATCTCTATATTTTCAATAACATACTTGAGCAATACCCAAGGTATCAATTCATACCATTTTATTCATTAATACTAATTAAAATTTGAAGTAGAGAGAAAGAGAGATAAAAATAATTAAATTTCTATATAACGTCGCAACTTATTTTTACGCCAAACAAAAAATATCAAACAAGTTTTATAGGCCAATAAAAATTAATTAAAGAGTTTTCTCTTAGCCAATGTAAAAATATTTCAAACAAAATCATTCATCAATACATAAAAGAGTCCATTGAATTTTTGTCATACTTTTCCTAACCATTGAGCAAGAATTAACTGATATTTGGCTTCAAAACATCGCCAATAAATATCTGAGCTCATCTGTGACCAAATTAGCTTAATTTAAACTACATTTAGAGTAAAATTTATCATTTCGTACCTGACTAACTGTAATCCCACATTTTCTATAAGAAAAAACAATGAAAAAAAAAAATGAATTCAAGAAATTTCATCAAATCAAATAATCAGACATATTTAGTATTTAATTTTCAATAAATAAATAAAATTATTTTAATACCTAGCCAGCTCTTCCTTAGCCTCCTCAGATGGATAAGGATTGCTCAGGTGTGAGTAAAAGTACTCATTAAGGATTTCGGATGCTTGTTTGCTGAAATTTCTCCGCTTTCTCCTGTTAACCAAAAAAGAAAAAACAAACATTTTAATCATTAAGATACAAACATTACACATAGCTAGTAGGTACACATATATAAGTGTAATAATAAACAGAACAAATAAAAAATTATTTCACGAAATCAAAGTCAAAAACACACATGTCCATGTCACAACTCATCTTTGATAGTTTACTCGTCAAAAAGAAAACAAAAAAAGAAAATGAAAAAAAAGAAATTATATACCAATTTCATACAACTACTTGAGAGACAGTACTTGAGAGAGTATCACTAAAGGTGAATGGGAATAGCATTTTCACAATGACAACGACCATTTTCGTATTTGGAGTATTGCATTGCAACTACTGGGGCGACCGCCGCCGCAAATATTCGGCAAGCAATAACCACAACGGATTAAGAAAATGGCGGAATTATGGTCCATTATTAACATCATGGAATGTCTTTATTGCAACCCATTCTCATTTCACATCTAACTAACCCGTCTAACCTGCCATTGTCGTCGTCTTGCATTCTTTTCCTCTCAACTACTCCTAACTTCAATGTCCTCTCTCTCTCTCCATATAATATATATATATATATATAACTACACACAAAACATTCGTAGATGAACACAATCATGACAATCATTCCTCTACGAATGATCTTACCTCTCTCTCTTATACACATTCTTCTATAAAATTGCGTGCCTCACTTACCCACTATTTAATGACTCTTCAAGTCTTTGAGTAAAAAAAGAAAGAAAACCCCTCAAAAAAAACTGCTCATACTAAAACAGTGGACAACAACTGTTTCAATGTTTCACACCCGTTTAACTCCAATTCTATACAGTTCCTTCTATACACATACCTATACACATTGTTATGACCATCCTCATCCAAATTGATGTGAATTCATTTTGCTTGGACAGCAATTTGACCATTTTTACTACCCAGCTACCTTATTACTTTTAGCAGGTGATAGTTATATCTCTATAGTGCAAGTTTTCTGGACAAAAAATCCTATCACAACCATTGATCATTAGCTTAAACTCGTAACAAATGAGAAAATTGTATTTTACTTGTCCTATTACACTCATGTTCATTTCAACCACCACCAGAAAAATTGTAAGCCATTTTATGACCTACTCGTACAAAAATTCAAGTCAACAAGAAATAAACTATTTTATTGTCAAATATATAAGTATTTAAATAAAAAAAAACTAAATAGGTATTAGGTATGTACATACAACTTTGTTTTCTCATCAAATGTAATTATTTACTTTTAATGCCGTTAAAAATATATAAAATGCCATTACATCTTTTTTCTAATCAATAAAACAAAAGCACAATAAAAAGAGATTGAGAGAAGAATGTTAACTCAAGTCCAGGTTGTAAAACAGTCTTATAATATATAAATATAAACTTCATGAACCAAGTCTTCATTGAGTTTACATCCCAAAGGGACTTCTTGAATTTGCATGGAATTTTCTCTCCCCTCAAGAAAAGAGAAAGAGAAAAAAAACAAAACACAATTTTCCCGAGAAACAGTTATCAATTATTCAAGAATTTCATGACTCAATAATTTCTTGGACAAATGAAATCATGTACAAAGTCAATTCCTATACGCACAAAAAGAAGAGAGAGGGGGAGGAGAGGAAATGGTCACAACAAAAAATATACTCGCATTGAATAAACAGTAAGGAAGAGTCTCCCTTATTTTTTTCTCTTCTTTTCTAGTTCCTCTATTTTTTTCCTATCCTTAAACTCATGCAGATGCCAAAATAGAGAAGAAAAAAAGAAAAGACACAACAAGAAATCGACATGGACAAAGACACGAGAATATTTTCAAGAGAATGGGAAAAGAAACGAGGAGTGAAGAGACGAGACAAAAAAAACCGAGTACAGTCTCAAAATGAGAATTATCGATCCGAAAATAGGTACATGCATAGAAAAACCCTAACATCCAATGGAATGGAATAAGAAATACCCGCTACGGAACTATCACTGCCTCTCCTGCTGTATGGCTTAGCTCTTACATTCTCATACTCTCTTTCTCTCTTTTCCTTCCTTTCTCTCTCACTCTTTCCATCTAAATTCAAGTCTATAGTTACTACAACTGCAATACGTTCAAACGCACCGATTTCTCCTTTCTCTTCCCTTTCTCCATATCTTCTCCAAACGAATAGAGCTCAACACACACACACGCTAAAAAAATGATCAATGCAATAGAAATTGTTTCCAGATTCCCAATACTTTACGCTACATATAACATCCCCCAACAATTTTCTTTTTTTGACTATTTTTTTCCCTCCATCTCCTAACATTTGTTTCAATATTTTTTTATTTATTTAAAAAAATAATAAACTCAACAAATTGACTCTTGTCTTATATAAACTCATTTCATGCCAAAATGTATTATTAGTCGTGTATGACATAAATAATTTCATTTTGTAGTGAATAAAATTCAACCAACTTGAAAAATAAACAAGAGAAAGAAAAGTTTATTACATTAAGAAGGTACCTAAATAGAAACTTTAAAAAAAAACACGATGAAAAAAAATGAGAGAGACAATCTTAAGGGTTGATAGGCTTATAGACAATCTTTTAAAAACAACTCAAACTTCCTCGACATCCTAATAATTGAATCAAGTCACATTTAAGTTTTTAATCGTGTTTGTCTTGTTTCATTTTTGTCGAGAGTAAAGGAAACAAGTGAACTTGGATGCCAAGGGCTAAAACTTTTCCTCAACTAAAACTGGCATGTTCCTCCTATGCATGTATACATTCTTAAAAGAGAGGAAAAAGCTTCTTCTCTCTTTCTTTCTTTTTCCCTTGTCTTCTTCCTCTTCTTCTTGAGACAAAAATCAAAATGACTACAAAAACATGAACTTCATGTCACCGTCACCATCAACTTTCTCATCCTTTCCGGAGACGACACAAGAGAGTATTCTTCAACTTTTTCCCCCGTACAAAAAAGTTATCCCACGACATAATGTCAAAATAAAATTTTAATGAGGAGACAACGTCACTCATACTTTTCCCCCTGTAGACTCCGTGTTATTTTTTTCTCTCTCTCTCTCTCTCTTTCTCTCTTCCATTCATAATTTCATTAACTTCACTTTTCATTAATTTGAACTGAATTAAACTTTGAATACTTAAATCATTCTACATATACATACTATCTATCTCCTAGTTTTAATTATTATCATCAAAATTTGAGAAGGGAAACTAAGACAAAAGAGTCTTTTATTTTTATATTAAAAAAATAACAAGTACATTGTTTTTTACAAGAGACTCTCTCTCTCTCTCTGTAACCTTCTTGACTGCGTACAAGAATAATTACAAAGTCATCATCAGTTAGTATTCATAAATTCCACTACATAACAAATATCCTCTAATCGACTCTTCCACATACAACCATTTTTCCTTCGTCTCATACATTTTATTGTTATAAAAATATAAAACTTACAATCTCCTACATGTGATAACATTGTTTAAGAAAAACGATGAGAAAAAATAATATTGAAAAAAAATATAGGAAAATATAGAACATGGTACATAATCAAAAAAGTTCTGACGACGGAGATTTTATTGAAAATCTAGTCGTGCAGAAAATCTTTCTGACGTGACCAATTCAAATTCAACTGAACTCTTAACTCAAGGTGTCAACTCCTAACACTTTTAAATTCATCATCTCTCTCGCACATCAAATCACTCCATCTTGTTACATTTCTTCACTCCTCTTTTGTAAATGCGCTCCCAAGCATGTAGAAAACAGTTTCCTTCCCATTACATTGTATACATACTGTACGGGCACACATATAGTATACATAATATGCAATGTAAAGAAGTCTACAATATTTTATCCCATCACCCAAAAAGCTTCGCATAAATTTCCTTATATTGCCTCAAACCTTACTATAACTTCTTAATTTCTTGTCTGCACTAATTATGTATACTTTCCGACAACTTCTAGTCTTTTCTCTCACACATTATATATATATAAAACACAGTCTCTTTTATCTTACTCTTTCTCTCTCTCTCTCCTACTATTACCAACTTCTTCTCTTTTTGCCTTTTGCTCTAAGCCGGAAAAGCTGTTGCTTGGAAAAACTATCACGTAAATAAATCTGATTTATGGCACGGACAAAGTAAGGACTAGGATAAATTACGTTTACCAACGCTATGCGCTAATTTCAATTTTAGATACCTGCAATCGTCCAGAGTACGCAGTCAATATTTCAGTCAACTTTTTATTTTTATTTCATTACAAAAACTCTCTCACCCCCGCAAGAAAAAAAAATAGCCATGAAAAAAAAATAATGGAAAACTCTAAATTTACTCTCAACATTTCAACTCTATTGACTCGAAAATAATGTGTGAAATTTGGTCTTGCAAAAAAAACACAAATTTAATTTACAATTTATCTAAAGTAAGCACTGATGACTAAACAACAATAGTTTAATATGTACAATCTAGATGGATCTTTGATAAAGTTTATACAACGATCATTATAATTGTGTATAAAATATATTAAATTGTCCATCTGATATAATATATATATGTATATAAGGTGTAGGTATCAAGTATTTTTTTAAAGCATCATAGAGAGAGAGAGAGACTCCTAAAGTCTCTGCATGAAATACAATGCAGCAGCAATACAATTTGGACTCGTACTACAAAGCTCATTGACACTAACGCTCCTCTCCTCTCCTTTTTTCCATAGCATAGAGACATCCAGAAGAATTGAATAGCAACAGCCATAAGAATAAGAATATCGAGTCGAAAATGAGCAAGAGAAGAAGAAGAAGAGCCAGCATGGTGCCTTCAGAAAAGTCCAACTCCTGCTGATTTTCCAGTTACACCAAACTACATATCTCCGTTGCAAAATACCTTCAATTCAAAAAATATTCTAACACATGTCACATGAGCTTTATTTTATTTTTCTTCAACATTTTCTCTCTCTCTCCCTCTACACCATCTCACCTTACCATCATCCTTAATTTATATCAAAATATTTTAATCCTATACTATATTTGATTCTTCTTTTCTATTTTTTATATAAAAAAACTAAACATTTTCCCTCATTCTTTAATTGAAGATAATCCGTACACATTCTTAATCATTTTCATAACTATCATAGAATTTACAGCAGACAATCCAATCTACAAACTAGCCAAAAAAATTAACTTTCTTTTGTATTTACAAAAAGAATGTCAATACTTAATTTCCAACCCTGTCATAATTTTATATTCATAAGTTTTATTAAATATTCTTCCAAAAATATAATTCATTACTTCAAATAATAGCTATAATCAAATCAAAGATACAAAGACTGACAAAATCTTGAGACGAGGCAAGAGAGAGAGGTTAGATGGTATGAAACATTTTGGACTGAGAGTAGTTTCCTAGGGAGATATCACAAAAGTTATGTACGTACTTATGGCGTATACAATATACAATTCCAACTGGGACTTTGACTTCCATGTTCTGCGACTACGACAAGATTCCATATCATTTCATTTCATCCTTTCCTGCACTACTGTCGAGTTGAATCTAGCTCTATCTTTTTCTCTCTTAAAAAAAAGAGTCCATGTGAAGCATTGTTTACTTGTACACAGTATCATATCTCTTTCTCAGGGTTATCCTGGGCCTACAGTACATTCAATATAATACTATCATGTACATTTTGTCGTACAACATGAAAGCAAATATGACTCTATTTTGCAATCATTGCAATCGATATTTTGTTCCTTTTTTTTCTTACACAAAAAATCTAGTCTTTACATATATAAGAATAAATTACTACATATATATTTCTATTGTAAATCCCCAAATAATTTCTATTCTTCTTCAATAACCAACCCCTCAAAAAAAACAAACTGTAATCTTTGATCCAATCTCATGTGAGTCACTTTTGTTTTAGTCTTATGACATCCTTGTTGATATTATGTCTTGTATTTTTCAAAAAGTCAGTCAGTCTATTTGTAACGATACAATAGAAAATGTGCCACTGCCTTACTCTAATAAAATTAAATATGCAAAGGTATTAAAAATGGACAGGGAATTTTGACATGGACAGCATGTTTTTAATAAAGACTAGAACAATTAAATATGAAAATTTGTGTCAATGTTTTCAATCAAACTATACAATATTCCCATCAAAAATAAATCAACTTTATTTTAAGCGGGCTACGCAATATGTAAAAAATCTATAGATACAAATATAAATTTCTGGACAACTCTTCACTAACCAAAATTCTATATTTAATATAAACTACAAATAAAACATATTTGTATGCTCATTTAATGCAAAAAAAATACAATACGTACCTGGCATCAAGGAATCGTGATCTGAGGATCATAACAGCTTCACAGGTGCTCTGCTTCAATTGCATTTGGATAGAGGAGAATTTACGATGAATGATTTGAACCATTCGCTCAATTTCCTTTGGAGTGATAGGTCGCGTCCTGGACTGTTCTCTTAGAAGATTCATTACATGCGTCGTGAACTCATTACAGGCCTGAAATTACAATTACAACCAATCATAATTATACTCGTTTTACATTAACCATCATCATTTTTTTTAAATATCATCTACCCAAGTACATTCTTTTTTTTGCGCCATACTCATGCTTCTTGTTTAAACCTTTGCCATTACCAAAGGAATCATTAGACTCTGAAAAATTTGTTATGTATCGTCTCTCTCTCTCTCTCATCAAAGATATACTTATTTTTGCTAGTACTCTTTTTTAATACATATTACATGTAACATGATACAAGATTGTAATAGTATGGCATGAGGTACAAAATATAGTCTGTTACTCATACAGTACATATCCCTTGGGGGTATACACAGACACACACATCTTAAACCATAAAGTACAGATATATAGCAATATTTGAAAATGTTAGTATAATACTAGTCATTTATTTCACTAGCCAACCAATCCACATGTCAGCAATCACTTCCTCGTAACATTACATATGAGATTTTAAACCAAATACTAACATTGAAAGAGGTACATCCTCACGTGCCGTTATTAATTGTTATACGAGTCGACAATATTTTTTCCAAGAAAAATGTCTTTTTGTCTAATGTATCTCTTCTTCTGCCTTCTCCCCTTCAAGGCTTGAAAATCAACTCTTCAAATACCTGTTCTCTATAGACCATTTTTGCAAAACAAAAAAAAGAGTAACAACAAGAGAGAAAGATAGAGAGAAAAAAATAAACTTTATGTGTATACACATCTCCTAACTAATTCGGACCCTGCTGCATGACTGGTTTGAAAGATCACGCAATATTTTTACAAAATGGATAGTTACTTCTCTCTCTAGCGACACGTCAGGAGATCGAATCATCTTTCTCTTTGTCATCCCTCTCTCTCTCTCTAAAACAAAAGATACAACCGAAAATATTCACAGACGCGTAAGGTAACAGACTTTATCGTTAGTCACACGCCATTCATACAAAATCAAAGAAATAAAATACAATTCATTCCATCGTCTAATGAATTACCAACACGTCTGCCTTACAAAAAGCTAAAATGAGTAACTCGCTCGCTTTTCACTGATTTTTTCTCCTTCTTATTCTTACATCACGTGAGTAGAATCTAAAGCTAAAGGCATACATTCAACACACACAGAAAGACAGAGAGAGAGAGAGAGAAACTTCTCAAAAACCCAAACTCACCACCAAATGGCAATCCGAACCGAAGTGAAATCAAAGAATGAGTAGAAGCCGAGAGTAGCATAAATGTAAGTCAGCTCAAGTGTGTAGTGTTACGTGCGGACTTTTCGAAGCAATGAAGATAATAGGAGAGAGGAAAATCTGAGAGGACCAGATAAATAATAGGTAATTGAAGTGTGAAAATTCGAACGTGACTTCCATTGCCAAGCAAAAGAAAAACTTCTCCATTCACATTCACGCGAGACCCTCCACTACTATACATATAACTATACATATACACAAAACCATTTCCCAGAATGCTACATTTCTAACTTGATGCATTCAACTTAAAACAACCCACCACCACCCCCATCAACCATTCAAACTAACAACACTACGGTAGTTTTTCATTTAGTCTATTTAACTTCAAATAAAAATCTCTCTCACTCTTTCTTATTATTCTCCTTTCTTATTTTTTTTTAATATTTACACACCCCTATTTTCTTTAACATTGACTTTCAATATTTTTCATATTTATAAACTCCCTTCTTTTTTCTTCTTACTCAATTTTTTAATTCTAACAAAAATGAAGTCCCTAAACTACTAAAATTTATATATCTCATTCGTACTTGCTACATTTACATATTTTATCAAAATTATGAACAGTACATGACAATTACTACACATTATCCTTCTACAGTCATTTGACTCTATGACACCAATTAACTATAATCCAGGTATACGTAGGAATACAAAAAAGAACATTATCAAAATTCCACTCCTTCATCAAACAAAACTTCACATGATTCCATAACGCCCTCCCTAAAAAAAAGTTTTCCTCATCATTTTGAATAAAGAAAAAAAACTATGACTATTTTTCAGTCAATTTAAATTAGATGGACATGATTGGTAAATGACTCTGTGAGCATACGTATAATATTGCATAATATGAAACTATTGTATTTTACATGAAGCTCACACGAAACGATTTTTACACAACAACCGTATATTATTGTACTCATACCTTGGTCAAAAAAATATGGAATCAATCCAATTCAACTAAATATCAAGCCACTGGTATTAATATAAAAAATTTACGGTTTTGCATATAATGTATACATATATATATATATATATATATATATATTAATACACTATTACACGCTGAATACTTCATGTTTCATTCCTCCGCCACGGTTCTCCCATCCCATCTCTTCTAGACTATTATCCTAAAAGGATTCTACAACATGTGGCCATTTTATATTTGGTCACTTGACATTTGGACACCACATAATTGGTCACCATTAAAACT
>JAQIVZ010003246.1:0-15073 GCA_034700945.1 Arrhopalites spinosus
TGAATATGATTTTTATGAAAACTTAATACTGATGGAACATCCATTATTTTCTTTTTGTCTGCCCAGAATGATGTTTATACAATTTTTTGAATTTGTATTAGTACAAAATTTGTACTACAAATAATATAGAAATGATTCTCATTTTCTACTGGCCATTGTTAAATTTTAGTGATGAATTTTTTCGTAGTGTTTACTATTATGCACATGCACTGTACATGGACTAATGGAATGTAAAAAATACTGTAAGTATAATTCGCGAATTAGAAAATAAGTGCTGAACTAATCGTAAGAAGTAGAGCGCATGACTTGGGTACATATATTGTTCAATGACAGGTTATTTTTAAAGTGTATTTCATTTATTAATCTTTACTGACGGTAAGTACAGTAATATTTTTCATTGTCAATCAAGACCACTACTAGTAAATAAAGTCAATAGATTTTTTCATTTTGTAGTTTCTTCATACAAATACAAAATTAAATTATTCCCTTAAAATAAAATAAACGGGCGTGAACTGTTGTTTGGCAAGTGAATCCCAGTGAACACAATATTATACTTATGCGATGCTACAAATAGCAAAAGTTGCTTTTAACGGTAATATTTTGCAGGCAAAACTACACATATTTAGCCACTATATATTAATTGTTAAATGTTATATATAACTGTAACGGTGTTGCATATTACTTAAAACATGTAAAGTACTTAATTTGTAGTTTGCGAATAACAGTCTATAGTATTTATATACAGAGATGATTGGGTTTTCAAAAGGTTGAGTAAAAATAGTTCAGATAGATCGCAGTAATCATCTTTGAAATCAGTTTATAACAGACTGAAATAGCTCTAAGCAAGGATAATTTTTCAAAAAGTACTTTTACTAGTACTTAATAGCATATTTAAATAGTTAATACTAATTACAACGTAATCATGGATACTTGTAAATGTACATAGTAGTCCGCTATTTTGTAAAAGCTGAGAGTCAACAACAACAAAGAGTTTTGCAGATATTTAGGGTAATACTGTATTATGTCTAATAACACAAGAAAGTCATTAAAGATCTGTTTAAATACGTAATATTAGTTTACTCAGTTTGCATTTCTGTATTCATCTAACTACTGGACCAGAAATTTTGTCAATCTCAATCAATATCCAACCTAATGGATATGCAAAAAATTAAAGTAAATTGACAGAAAGAGAATCTATTGGGAATTAAAACATTCTCATCACTGTAATACATAAGTAAGTACATACCTACACTAAATCGTATCTTTGGAATATCAATAATAATTGACAAGAACGGCAATAATATTTATTATGAACACGGATTCTTACTTCCTAACAATATTAACATAATTTCAAGTACAACGTAAGAACATTTATTTTGTCATTGCAACCTCATTAAGTACAACATTTTTCCAAAAATTACTACTTGCTAGCAGACTCTAAATAGAGAAAATGAAGAAATTGAAATTGAAGAAAAGTTCGTTTGGAATTAACTTAATACACAAGATATACATTAAGAAAGATCACCCTTTGATAAAAGTTTATACGGTGAATGGGAAAGAAGGTGTATACATTTAGAATACTGTCGGATATCTGTTCATTATAATGTTTAAACAAATCATTAAATACCTAGCTGCAAATATTTGCAAGCATACCTAAATTCACAAATCATACCTTTTATGATATTTATAATTAATTTTTATAGTAGAATATTTTACAAAAAAAACAAAACACGATTTTCGGTTTCTCAAATGCGAGCGTCAAAGAACCCACCGAGTCCTTGTTTAGTGTAAACTATGCACAACTAGTAAAAGGTTATAATTGGTATAGGTACAAGTTTCTCGAAGTTTACAACTACAGACACACAAGTGAATTGTGCAGGACATAGCGATTTGATATAACAAAGAAAACGAGAAAAAACGTTGTAGAAAACACTAAACTGGCTGAAACAATATTATAACGACGACATAATACTTTGCTCCATGTGTCACTTAAGGAACTAATACATGTACTCGAATACAGTTTATTGCATTAAATGCATACTATGTAATTTAGATAAAACTATTCATGTTATATTGTATATACATATGACTCCTTTTTTGTTGAATTGACAGTACATATTTTTTTAACAAAAAAGATAATAGTACAACCTGTCTAAAACAACAAATAAATTATATTTACATGCACCGGTAGTCTCTACAATCTATCTATGAACTCATATTTATGTGTACCACATTGAAATCTCATTTAAATACAAGTACAATAGTGATAAAGTGTTTCTAAAAATAATCATCTTAAGATCTATTATACCCAAACACCATGTGGGTTTTTACTGGTGGGGTATGATGGTAAAGGAAGTGATCCAATCATTCTTCGTGTACTACCAGACCCTAAAAAATAAAAAATCAGTCATTAATTGTAATTTGATGACTTCAGAATGAGACGAAAAAGAGTCCAAGAAATTCAAGTTGCCATTACCTGTAGAACGAAAGAATTTAGTTCCACCATCAATGGATTCATCCGGTGGTTGTATTGTTAAGCTCTGTAAATTGGCTTGTTTCATTTGATTAATTAATATTTCCATTTGTTTCCGCTTCCCCGCCAAATCGGCCTCAACACTGGAGACTTCACTATCCAAAGTCCCTGATAAATCAGTTACAACATCAGTCTCTCTTCTGGCTACATCAAGCTCCTTCTTTAAACGATCAATTTCTGCTAATGTATTGGCTTCACGTTGCATCCACTCTTCCTGCCTTTGCATCATTGCATTATGTTGCATATGCAGTTCATTTGTTAAAGTCCTATACAAAGTAAAATGAGACAAGAAGAATTTCAATTTATGTATACTGTCCCCCATTCTGATTCATAGTTAAACTTTACTAAACATGAATATTATTATTCTCACCCCATTTTATTTTTGCACAAAGATAATTCTTGTTCACAATTGGTAAATTCAGCGCGTAGTTCATCAATTTCAGATTTCAATTGACCTGACTGATGTTTCACAAGCTCACTTTCTTCCTCCAGATGTAGCAATGACAAGACTTGACTCTCCTGTTGGGCACTGACTGCTTCCAGACGAGCAATTTCTACATTATCAATACAGTATAGTTTCTTACAATAATATTCTTTGCATTTTGGCGTGCTTAGCACATTACTACATTGCCAGGTAAAAACATTTATTGATACACATCGAAAAAATTATTGAAAGGGGAAATGTCCGTCAACTAACCGGCAACAATAAAATCCAAATGTCGTTGCTGCTCAGCAACATGGGCTGAAAAAAAAAGCAAAACATGATTAATTCAAAATCGTTACAAATAGTATTTATTATTTATCGTAGATCATTGTGTAAGGAGTAAACCACGAATAAAATGTACAATTATCGAATATCATGAACGGGAAACAAATTTACCTTCCCAAAACATAATTTCTGCATCGTACTGAAAAGCATAAAACAAGAAGTTTGTTATTATTACATTCTTTCACTGAATTACATTTGATATTATCCCTTTCCTATCTGTGTTTCAAAAGTCCAAGTATAAAAAAAAGTTTTGAACGTGAGATTGTAAAAGATGAAGTGCATCTAATTGGGTTTGATAACGTTCCAAAACTTGTTCCTACAAATTGAGCGCTAAAAAATAGCTCAATCCAACTCTACACAAACATTTTCAGCTTCGCAAATAACAACAAGACTATTATAAGAAATCAATTTTATTTTTATTACAAGGTTAATTCTATATTGGTGTTCAAATTAAACAAGTCTGCTCCTAAATGTAAACTGCTGACTTAATCAGAACTACATAAAAAATGTTACTTTATGCTTTCTTATCGTATACTTTAACTAGATTATTAATTAATCATACTTTTTCACGGCGTCATAATTTCTGGATAAACAACTCATAGGTTAAATCAGTTGTCATTTTTCTAAAAAAAAAAATACAACTTACTTGCGTCATTTCAGCATGTTGTGAAGTCAATTTTTCTCTCTGTAAATTGATAAGTCGAACCAATTCTTGGTAGTTGGAGGTTGAAAGGGGAGCTGTGGATTTTGGCATAGATCCATTTTGACTTGATGCAGAAATATCACCATTTGTTATGGAGTGATCCTGAAATGTAAAATGGATAAATTCTCATGACTATGAAAAAAACACCCATGTAATTGCACCTATTTACATGGCTGTAAAGTGATAGAGTAGTCACAGGAAAAATTTTAGAGAGAGAGAGAACAAAAAAAATTGTCCAACAAAAAGTAAATCAATAAAGACATTGGTGCTACTGTCACCGATGTCTACATCGAAAGTCGAAAGGTTAAACCTGCAAAACTATTTAAGTATTCCTTGTACAAGTGCTTATTTTAGCTTTTTTTCTGTATGCAGAATTCATGTGACGCATGAAAAAAACTTCCTAGCTATCATACTAATTAAACCTATAACACTCCTACATCCTCCCACTACCGATTCTCATGTAAAAAAAAAATCTTGTCTACCTTGCACACACAGTGCTACATAAATATAATAATTTCAACGTAGTACAGATAAGTAAAGAATTAATTAAGATTTAGTATTTTTTCGTACCTTATTTTTCCAGGACTCGACGGTATCAGGTTTATCACTGGAATAATTAAGACTGCTTCCATATGACTCATTTGTTCGAGAAGACTGGGTTGGAACATTTGAGTCAAACATGGACACGTTAGTGTTATGATTACTGCTGCCAATTACAGGACTACTACTCTGATTACTACTACTACCACTATTATTAATGAGATGAGTTGTTTGTTGGTGATTCACAACAGGAGAACCACTACCACTACTCAAACGATGTTGTTGTTGTTGCACTTGTTGATGGCTTAAAAGATTTGGGGGTGGAGGTTCTCTATATGGAGGTAATTTATGAGATGAATTAACACCCGTAGTGACCGGACTATGAGAGAGGCCTTTAGGATTCGGTGGGTCTCTATATGGTGGAGGACTACTCAAGTTTAAATCTTTCAAGTTCTTCGCTGGAGAACAAGAATCAGAGTCAAAGGAATAATCGGATCCCTCACCACTCCAAATTTTATTGTTCCCACCATTCACACTGTTGTTAGCACTGTTCACTTTTCCATTGCTCCCTGTCGAAGAACTATCCATTGCACTGGGACCAGGGTTTATCAACGATTGGGGTACACCTCTGACTCCACTATTTTCTTTAGATCTCTTCATTGATCCAACTTCTGATGGTGATGGCAAATTTCCGACATTTGAACTAAATGGTGACGACTTGTGTTTTGACGATGTGCCATTAGAACCTGGGCTTGTTAAATTTGGATTATTCTTTGCCAAGGCGCTATTTGCTTCACTTTTTGCTGGACCACCTTTAGCACCTCCCGAGTCCAACGGAGCCCATTGAAGAATGAACTGAACGTCATTGGAGTGTTCCCCCCATTTTAAGAGAACCTTGTCGTACAAGAAAAAAAATGTAAATATAATACAGTTGGAATAAAAAATTTATTAATAAATAAAACACAAAATAGACTTTCTTGAATATCAGTACTACATATAATGTGACTGTTTGGTGTACCAGAAAAAAGTATATAATAATATTTATATCAAAATACTTTGAGAGGTTGCTCAGAGGGTGCCAAAAGCCTCTCACTATTTCGCCACCGTTCAATGAGAGTGAATCTTCCTATTCGTCCTGTGGCATGGGCCAGTGCATAGACAACGTCCTTTTAAAATAAAAAGTTTATTAAAAGTCAATCCCGTGTTTATTTTGGGAACATGATGATTCAAATGAATCAAATTTGATCCTCTATTCATGTACATGTGTTACAACATACGTAGAGATTTTGCTTGACATGATATAATTATCAAAAGTCAAGACATGAAACAACATTTAATGTCATACATCAAGATTCATTAAATATTAACTTATAGATAATAGACAAAGCGGCATCTTTACTTGGCAGGTTGTCTTCTCATTAACACCGCAAACAATTCGAACGATTCCTTCAACCCATACTTTTAACTCCATCTTGACGTTTTCTGACGGTTGAAGGTTACAGTCTGTAGAATATAAAATTGTTTTTCTATACTTTTCAATTTAATTCCAATAAAACGGTGGACTTGAAAATTTTTTCCGAGTCCAAGTCGCCAATTGGTCTTCAAGTACAATCTTTCGCTTTCTCATTTTGTCATCACAGAAAAAGTTGGCACCGCTCTCGTCGCTACATTGCTGCCAATCCATGACTTTTTTCATGCATCAGATCACATCTTCATTTCATAGACGACGGAAGGTTTCAACCTGAAAATATATCATAAGAAATTACATTAAAATTAGTGTACAGGGTTCAGTTTCCTTCTTTCGTATCAAGCCATAATTCATAACGGCAAAGAAACAAAACACCCATTAATTCAGTCATAACAATCATAATTATAAATGTGACTGGTGGACGTGACTCCTCCTGTACACAACTTCTCTCTCTCTATTTTGTGTCAGGTTCACAAACTCATTCACTCGATGAATATTTTATCTTTACCAAACTCACATAATAAAATAATATGCAATGTGAGGAGGCAAAAGTCAAGTAATCTCAAATTAATAATTTCAAAATAATCTCCTTCCCTTATACCTCAACTAGTACATTTAAATCTTCTCAAATATTGAACCATCGACTTCCTCATCCCTTCTTTTTACCAGGTACATTTAATAGAATACAAATATACTATAGGATCACATTTTTTACAAAAACAATACATCGATACCAGTCATTAAAATATACTGTCGCTAATGCCGTTCCACTTCATAAAGTTGTGTATGCTTTGTTAAAATCGTTATAGTCATGCTGAAATTTTGTCAATTTCAAATTTAAATCTACGTACATATCTAGTTAAAAGCAGTCAAATTCTGTTGAGCCAAGCACAATAAAATGGATTAAAATGCATTCAACATATTCCATTTAAAAGGTAAAAATTACACGCCTCCACCACAGACTGTATGTAGCTTTAGTATTATGATATTCATAATACATCATCAACATTTTCTGATGTTGAAAGTCGTCGAGATGAGATTGTCAGTTGAAAAGGAGTCAGTCTTTTACCATTTTTAGTTTTTTAATCGCTACCTCTCCTGCTCCATCATATGACAACTTTTGAATATCTCCGTATATTCATTGAGGACAAGAAGTGTGCTTATGCCACAAGTGTATGACTATCAGTGTCTCCTGTCATTACGTTGAATATCTTTATCTTTTACGACGCTTCACGGTTGGGCTGCGATCCTTCAGCTATCAACCTTTTCATCAAGAGACCTCTTCCTCACTTGTACAACACATCATACTCACCGAGTGAAAACTTGCATCTTTCTCAATTTTACAGAGTCTCTCTTGATTCACACAACATCAAAGGGGAAAAAACAATTACTGGTCTATATTTGCATATAAGGTTAACTTTGCATCAAAAAAGATTACTTTTAATTCTATTTTATGTATCCCAAAATCTCATTTCTCTCCTTCTACATATAACGTTCCAACATCAACCATGTAAAATCTACAACAAAGTTTCCAATTCTTTTTTAATGATCTAGACAAGGCTTAACTCCAATGTGTCCCACCTTTAAGCACTTTACTGTGCACATGATTCATAGTAGAATAAATTGGAATGGCGTATACATTATAAAATCTAGAAATTCAGATTAATAATTTAATTAATAATAATATATATTCGCTTTCTTGAAAAAACTATGTAATTATAAAAGCATTGTAGTATTTTAAAAAACTACGCTCAGTACTCTGACAGTCAGAGTCTGACTCTTTTACCAGTACTAGGTATATATCCCTCACTGCTTTTATGTATGTGTATTAGCCAGTATTAGGTAGTGTATCATCATGACATTCATTGGACTGAAAATTCTAAAATTTCAATCAGGGAATGACGTAGGAATGACGAGGTGCAGAACTAATTATAATTGCAAATATTTTTTATACAAATCGTCATTTTACCAAGAAATATATTTAAGAAGAAAGTTGTGTTACGGCTATATGACGGCCACTGGCCTAAAATCAATTAATAAGCACCTTTACATTGTAAATAATTTACAATGTGAACATTTTCTGCACGCTACATATGCCTACGTTTTTCGTACCAACACAAAAATCAATTTCAGTACCATTTTTGAGTCTTCTTGTATACTTACAACAAAGTTGTAATCTTGAAAGAGGCCCAAACACATTAATTGCATGTTGATACCGTGAAGCTGGCGTGAACAGAACCAATTATTATTATGATTGTAGAAGAATAAAAAAAAAAGGATTCAACAACGCAGCAGATAGAATACGACCATCAATCAAAGGCACACATATTATTTGGGTAATTAAATTTTTCAGTTGGTAATCAAGCCGATTGAAATTGGAGCTCCACTTGAACTATATGTATACCATCCTTAATTTTTCCATAAATAAAGAAAAACTCAGTCAGTACAATAAATTATTTTGTTTCTCTCTCCTCTCTTCATCTCCTCTCTGTACACTTTTCACACATAAATTACAATCGTCTAAACTTTAAACTTACAAGTATACACACACGGCGAAAACACATTCACATGGGCAAACATGGTAAATAATTATGATTCACATGGACCACACACAATAATGGCAAAATCATCGCAATGTAGAAATGTAAATACACAAAAAAACGAAAGAATTTCTTCATTCCAAAAAAAATAATTCCCCAAAATATCTTGTAAGGACAAGACCATTGCACACATGATACTGACTTGAAATACGGTATGGTATGGCTGAATCTCATCCCATCACATCTCCGTCAGCTCATAGGGCCAGAAACAGCTTTAAGCCCCTCTGTCGTCTCATACACACTAACTGTACATTGTCAAGTACCAAACAAACTTTGCAAGTTCAAGAGCTTCGGGCAGCAAGTATTATATTCCACTATAAAGAGATGCATTATAGGTAGGTACATATATGATCATCTTTTCACAATGATGCTTAAGCTGCTTCCCTACTATTTTGTATACATAAATTTTTCTATATAATTTCAGCGTTATTATAAGCAAAAGCCTCAACACATGTTCACGGCAGCATTTAATTGTACGTCAATGTATATTTCCATTCTATACCTCCCTCCTTCACTCTTACTTTACTTACAGACTATGAACACAAACTACGCTGACTTTAACCGGTATCTGTGCATTCATCAACAAAACTTTCTACATGAAATTCCGCAACGAGCAAAATATTATGATGTATATAATATATGCACACAAGAATTGGGAGATGCAACTTGGTTAACCCATCACATCACACTTGAACTACACAAATGCCTAGCCTTGAATACATATTACCTTGAATATTTCATTCAAAATATGTATATTACTTCTCACTCATTCACATCATCATAATAATATACTCATCATCATACGTTCGACACCAGAAGTAACTCCAACTTCCAAAACTCTATAAAACAGTTGCTTTGGGGAAAAAAGTATCATCAACCAGTACAACCATAAGAGAATGGAATGTAAAATATCAAAAAAAATTACTTTAATACTATAGTCAAAATGGAATGAAAATTTTTAAAACATTTGAATACAACAACCACGATAATAATAATTGCAAATTCATTGCACACACAGTGAGCATTCCACCTGCAGGCCTACAATATGCAGAGTCAAGGAAAATACATGCAAAGCATGATCATAACATTATATGTATTTTCACTGTGATTTCTAAACGGTCTACCTTTATTCTTTCTACTTACATCTCCGAGCGTATGGACACATATGATGTGCAAAAATTTGCGCTATTATAGAGACTCTATACATTTATTCTTCTCTCTCTAGTTCAAGTATACTATCAATCTTTGTCTATACAACATTATCTGTATGTACTGTTACCTAGTTCTCGGCCTTCGACGTTTAGTCAAGAAAGAAATAGTCCTACTCCAATGAGACATGAGTCCCAAAATTAAATTCAAATTGACATCATCATTACTGTATAGTCAAATTGCACTTGTAATTTTTTGATTATACGACACAAATAAAACAATGAAAGTAAGCACATGCTTAGTCTTGCAACTGTGTCTCCATCAGAACATTAATTCTGTCCTTATAAATTCTTCCCAGTACAACAACAACATTCTCAACCAACGATGGCTACTATTGGCTACATATAAATTATAAATTCATTCTCGCGAACAAAGACTTGGAGACCATACCGAAGAATAAAACCAACAAAAAAATTCATTATTGTATTCAATTAAAAATATGTGTCTGCCTCATGACAATTTTAAAGTTTGATTCATTGAGAGTAGTTGAAAAAAATCGAGTTTCAAATTATCAACAACAAGGTATACTTTACATATTACAGTTAAAACAACGAATGACAATATATGGATGACTAATCTGTTAATCCTTTGATATTTAATACAGACATCAATCATTTGTTGCAATTCTATTAAACATTCTTGGACTTTTCCTTCTCACGATCAACCATCATGGAGCATTTAGTAAAAACAACTTATCATCCTTTAACTGACACATCAAATTTAAGTCCACTTTTCTTTACAAGTCGTATTGCTATTAAGTATAGCCAGCCAATAATAATTATTGAACTTATTAAAAATCAAACTTTTCTATGTAACGGTATTATAATACTTGCCAACTGGTTTTACTTTGTTGAATACTCCTGACTACCTTTTTATAAAAATCCGTAGTACAAGTAATTTTTAAACCAAGAATTAAACGGATCGTGGTAGTGTACTTAGGGTGCAACGTTTGTGAATTGGGATGACTATTAGCTGACAGAGTAAGTAAGCATTTCATTGCATGTCAACAACAATCTTTTCACCAACAACAGCTACGTCTTCACATTTCAAAACATAGTCAAACACTGTTGTGAGCACATTTTATAGTTTTATGATTACTAGTGAAACATTAGATTTACAAGCATGAGAGGAAGGGATTTCAAGTGATTTTTACACAGCCAACATAAAATTCGTTTCTTCTTAAATATAATTAGCGCACCCATAAATTACTATTATTCCCTATCCTTGTTCAAGTCCAAGTCGTACTACTTAAAAAAACATGAAAGGATTAATATCCCTGAACTCAACCGTTATCTAATATCACAGAAAGGCCAGCTTCTGTCTCTTGAATTCCCATAGTCTCATAGACCACAGGTCAAGATTTTGAAGATTGGCCAATTGTAAACCTTTTTTGTTTTAAAAATACGCTAATGTTTTGCCTGCATAATAGTTGATATGCCCTGATCACTACAATTTATATTTTGGGTAGTCAATTCAGCAATTATGACCTCTTAGCTCCTCCCTCTCTAAAAGATTTAAGGAAAGGAAATGCATAAACTATAAAAGGTAGTAAATGTATATATTACTAGTGTCCCAGAGACATTTGAAAGATGAAAAGGAGCCGTTGGTAGTGAATTATTTAGAATCAGATACTGCCACTAATAAACTTTCCTCGGTGACGGAGAGTAAGAATTTCAAGCGCAGTCACTCGTCACTTCTTGAATGTACCAGTCAGCTAAGAAAATGCACCCGCTTGAGGAATCTACATGATTTTAATGACGACACCGATCATTTACTTCACAAAAAAATTGTAAGAGACAAAAGACTGAATATGCACCACATCCGTCCCGGTACAAAGAACAAAGAGCAAGAGTCTAGACAGTTGATAAGAGCAAAAGACAGAAATAGAGTTGGAAAATGTATGTAATATAATATTGTTCGTATAGAGGTTCGGATAATTCAGTGAATGACTCAAATTTTCTCTTGAGACTTGCAGCTCAATTCAGTGTCACATATTAAATTTTGAATATACATTACATGTCACACAATACACAAACATTTTGAATGTACATATTAAGATGCATCCTATATGAATCCAGTCGTACAACCTTTAAAGATGTGCATAGTTCATGAATTTTGCACACAAAAAATTACCAATTAAGATTTGGAAACAATGTAAGAGAAACAGTAGGAAGTCCTTTCACTGTGTGAATGTATTGTGTATATATACGATGTACTATGTAAATTACACCTAGCTTTCTTAGTCTATATTTAATACCTTAATTCTTTCATGAAGAAAAAATTTGGTCACAATGACCATAGGGGCCTTAAAACTTTAATCAAAATTAGACAGAAAAGAAGAGAGTACTCGTAATGAATTTCTGAAAAATGGAGTAACTATACCTCTACGTATGTATCTAAATAATTGAGGCGTTACACTAGTTTTCTCCTGGCTCAGACCTTTTTGTCAGGGATTTGAACCAAACTTACCACAAAGTTTGTTGGAGACCTAAAGCTGACAAAAATAATCATTATTCCGAGTTTGCCCCAGTACCTACAAAGGGGGGCCCTTTCAAAAGTCCAATATGGAGCCTCTTTGAAAAAGATTTGAGACGAATCCTTTCGTAGGATTTTGATGAAACTTGGTAGGAAGCATCTCTGGACTCATAACTTTAGGCCATTTTTTTATTTTGGTCATATGGTCAACGGGATGACCTCACGGGGTCACCAAAAACACGAAAAATGACCTCGACACTTTTGCATTATTTTTCAATAAAAACCACCCTGATAGATGTAAAAAGTGATTTTGAGCACTTTTTGACTCTTTAATTTTTTTGATTTGACCCCTCCCTTGGTCCCTACAGTTCAATTTTGTGACCCAGAAAGTTAAAAAAAAACTTTTTTCCAAATTTTTTGTACATTTTTATGAAACTCGTTTCTGTTCCTCTTGTGCACTGGTAATCTTCATAAAGGGTCATTCTAATTATTTTTTGTTATTACATAAAATTAAAAAATCAAAGAACATGGCCCGCATTTATATGGAAATCAACTTTTCGTTATTTTGGGCAAAAATTTGGTGGAGCTGCTTCAGGTGACCAGGATCAATAGTTGTGAAGGCAGCTTGAAAGTGGTTGCCTCCTTTGACCTCCAGAGGTTAAATTGAATTGTTTTAGGTCAAAGCCTCCCTCGATGTTTCACATAATTCTAAAATTCTGAAAAAATTTATACTTATGCAAAATAATATGCTGTACACGACTGTCTTTGCACTTTTTCAAAACCTTAAATTCCGTGACCTCTGTCTCAAGTTTAAGTTTTTGATAACCTCTACAGGTCACCCCTGTCACTTTTAATATGAATCACTTTGACGCTCATGTCCTTTGTTTGAAAATACTTTAAAACTGTTTTGATCACAAAGAATTTAATTTAAAAACACAAAATGTGTTGCTTAAACTTGGTGAAACATTTTACAAGTACATTTTGATGAAACACTTAAAAATAATTAAAATGACCATTTATTAACAGTAAAATCATTAGAAACGAGTTTCATAAAAATGTACAAAAAATTTGGAAAAAAGTTTTTTTTTGACTTTCTGGGTCACAAAATTGACCTGTAGGGGCCAAGGGAGGGGTCAAATCAAAAAAATTAAAGAGTCAAAAAGTGCTCAAAATCACTTTTTACATCTATCAGGGTGGTTTTTATTGAAAAATAATGCAAAAGTGTCGAGGTCATTTTTCGTGTTTTTGGTGACCCCGTGAGGTCATCCCGTTGACCATATGACCAAAATAAAAAAATGGCCTAAAGTTATGAGTCCAGAGATGCTTCCTACCAAGTTTCATCAAAATCCTACGAAAGGATTCGTCTCAAATCTTTTTCAAAGAGGCTCCATATTGGACTTTTGAAAGGGCCCCCCTTTGTAGGTACTGGGGCAAACTCGGAATGATGATTATTTTTGTCACCTTTAGGTTCCCAGCAACCTTTGTGGTGAGTCAGTGGTGAGTTTGGTTCAAATCCCTGACAAAAAGGTCTGAGCCAGGAGAAAACTAATGGAACGCCTCAATTAAGTAGTTTACTCTCTCTGATACTATTATTGACAAGGAAAGAGAAGATGAGAAATGTTGAAAAGATGAGAGAGTCAGTAGGAGAGGAAATTTTGTTAGCTGAAAGTAAAAAAAAGTACAAAGACAGATCACAAAGCCTATACACTTCACGGACTGTTGGTAGACTCAATGTCCCTTTGTGTGCTCAAAATGGCATTGTATGTACATTGGTGAGCAAAAGGTTGAGTGAGGGGGGAGACAATACAGGTTCTAGTTTTATTTTGGATAAGCAAATATAATTACATGATAACTACAGTTTCATAGAATAATAGGAGCATTTTGAGGGAGATAACAATAAAGCGTCTACACGCACATGGAACACTCATCAAGTCAGGAAAGAGAACATTTTTCGTGTCTGACTTGGAGATGAGGATGCATTCATTTTCGACAAAAAAAAATTAGGCCTGTGTACATTGTACACCCAATGAACGTTTTTACACACACTTGGACATATAAGAATTATGATTATGCATGGCTGCTCTACACGATATACATACATATATATACAACATTGTACTTCCTTTCCTCCTGTACAAGATGAATAACATGATTTTTCCATTAAACATCAGAATCAATCTTTAATAAATACTCATTCATGTTTCAACTGGAGTTACTCAAAAACATTTGTACTCACATTAATAAAAATTATACGTTCTGGCCTCCTTCCTTAAACTTTAACTCTCTGAAAATGCTAACAAAGTGAAATTATACGTGTTATAATACCAGGCGGTTCAATAAGTTCGTATCCGTGGGCATAACTTTTGATAACGACGGAGTTGGATGAAAATATTTTAATGCACAGTAGATCTAGGCAAAACACTGCTAAATACCAAGTTTCAAATTTTTAGGTCACTCAAGTCAGGAATAAATTACATTGAAAGTTTTGAATTTCACGCCACTTGTAAAGTTGGATGAAATTCAGATTGACCATTTTTTCCCTACAAAGAGTATAATATAAGGGCCATTTCTGAAACTCTTGTCACAGTATACCGTGACCCTGGTCCATCCTATCCATAGGTCAGAAAGGGGCCACGTCAATGTAGGAAGTGATGGCTGACAATTAAGGAGACATACCTCTTGTAGGAGAAATCGCGTTAATTTTTTTTTAAAAACCAAGGAAATCGTACTTAAAAAATAAATCCTAATTACTAATTATGTAGTAGATCGTGGGTAC
>JAQIVZ010003247.1:0-15072 GCA_034700945.1 Arrhopalites spinosus
GCCCCAATTATTAAACAACATTCCCCGATTACTGTGGATGCTTTTTCAGTTTTTAAAAAACTAAATAATATCAATATCAATAAAGGTAATTTTAATGCGATGTTACCAACTAAATTAATAAAACAATTCAGCATTTTACTTGCGGAGCCAATAGCCCACTTATTTAATTACTCCTTTTCAAATTATACTGTCCCTAGTTTGTGGAAAATTGGTTGTATCACACCTATGGCCAAAGTATCTGAATTAAACTCTCTCAATGATCTTCGCCCTCTTTCCCAAACTGATGTTTTCCCAAAAGTTCTTGAATCTTTTGTTTGACAAGCTTTATAACCAATTAATTAATAAAATTAATTTCCAACAATTTGGATCAATTAAAGATTCCTCCACGACTCATTATTTAGTAGATTTAATTAATTTTGTACTTAAGTCCATTGATAAACAAAATATTTATGTTATTATTGTACTGCTTGACCTCTGGAAAGCATTTGATTTGGTTGATCATAATATTTTAATTAACGAATTAATAAGATTAGAAGTTAATTTTCATGATATTCTTTGGTTAATTAATTTTCTTAAAAATAGACAACAATGCGTCAAAGGGAATAATAACTTATTTTCGTCTCTAATGTTTATTAAAAATGGTACACCACAGGGGACTAAATTAGCACCACTTCTATTTATCATTGTCATTAATATTTTATTGGATAATTTCACCAAAACATTTTTTAATAATAACAACAAATCTGTTAGTTTTAATATCAATGGATATGTAGATGACACAACTCTAGTCGAAAAAGTCAAATTTGGTGAAATGCCTATAATGCAATTAGTTCTTAATGATGTTATTAAATGGGTTAAGAATATTAATATGGTAAATAATCCAAGAAATGTGTTTATTTAATTATAGACCCTTCGAGACATTAGAAATTTTCAAATCTCAATTTGTCAATTAATAATATTAATCTACCTTGTGTAAATTCTGTCAAATTATTAGACGTTCAGATTGAGTCTAATCTTAAATGGCACAATCATATTGGGCCTGTCGTTAAAAAAGCTAATCAAAAAATGTTTATTCTTAAAAAGTTAAAATACTTTGGTTGTGATCAAAAATGTTTGTTAACTATTTATAAATCACTTGTAAGAAGTATTATCGAATACTGGTCCCCTGTATGGTGTAATGGTTTAACTAATTTATATAAGAGATTATTAAATAGTGTAGAAAAAAGATCTTTATCTATTATTTTCTCTAAATCTGTCAATAGAAATTGTTATACGAAATTGTTATCTGATATTAATATGAAGTGCTTACAAGAGAGGAAAAATATATTATTATCATTTGGAAGAAAATGGTTAATTTCTGATAGGTTTAAAATGTGGATTGAACCACAACTTGTTAACTCTGGTAGAATTATGAAATCTAACAGAATCTTTAATGAAATTAGCTGTAGTAAAGTCAGGTATATAAAGTCATGTTTACCTGCCATAGTTAGAACATTTATTTCTTGTGACGACCTAAAGAAATATTATTTTAAGAGTTGATGATCTTTTGTGAAAATGTAACTAAGTACAAGTCTTAATTAGGATGACCTTACTATTTTCAACTTAATCTAACCTGTTGCCGAGATACCTTACTTTTAGTAAGGATGACGATTGTAATTTAGTTGTGTATGTTCTGTTGGTCAATAAACATTATTATTTAAATATGTTGTACGTAAAATATAATTATTTTTAATTGTATATACGGGCAATCATAGAAAAGGGAAAAGGTACTTCAGAATGTACAGCAAAAGATTAGATGTTGATCATTGCAAATTGGTTTACAATTTGGTTGGTTACAACATGGTGCCAGCGGAAGAAAAGGATATTTATTCCCTCTCCTCCAAAACTTTCCACTCAAGAAACATCAAGCGGTCCTCAATCAAGTTTTCATGGAGGACATGGACGAAAATTACAAAAAAAATATTTTATGATGTCATGATCAAATTTTTAATGACAAGCATTGTCACAGCACCACCGCCACCGAATCACAAACCTCCTTCTCTTCCTCCTTCATCATCCGGCTATGCTGACAATCCTGAATCAGAGCGGAGTAGGTCAAAATCTGGAAGTCTGGACAATTTTCAGATTACAATAACAACAACAACACTCGACAAGCAAAGTAGAGAGTAGAAGAAGCAGTTCATCATCCTACTCAACATCATCACCCCCTCGTGATCCACGAACAATATCAAGACGGTCATACAAAAAACAAAGACGATACTCAAGACATGAAGAATATTCATCTGATGAACACTCGTTCAACCCATTCAGCATCAACATTAGAGACCGGAATATTCTTCAGCAGTGCCAAGAAAGAAGGGAATGACCATTTATTTCTTTGCTTATTTTCAAGATCAGCAAAAACGACAGCTATGGTCGTACAATGTACAGGTTTAAAATAACTTTATATATATTTTTTGTACATTTTATATACATTTATTTTGTAAAAAAATTCGAGTACATATGGTGACTTTTTATATATATAATTTCAGACTGACAAATCGAAGGTCCTAGCGAACATGCACATCTCCAGACCAATCAACAGTCCTATTATGTATCACAAGGAAAAACTTTAGATTTTGGGGGAAAAACGTGTCAAAGGGGTAGTAAAGTCCAGTTGTGACTTCCAAATTTTTGACTTGGTCACTGGAAAGTGGAGAGAGCCCAAATATGACTCCAGAATGAGGAAGGAAAGATATCATTTTCATTCTGCCATTGTCGATGGACAATTATATGCTGTAAGCCACATTTTAACATTTAAAATATTATACTACATTTTACATCTTCAATGTGCAAATTCACGTACATGTACAAATTGTAAACTGAGCATGCTATATGTTTTTTTGATGATGAGTAATATTTAATTACAGATTGGAGGTACTCTCAGACAATTTATTGAGGATCGACATCCTGTCCGCATCACTTGTGTTGAACGTTTTGGTATGGACCATCGTTGGGAAGAAGCTTGTTTCCTTCATGGAGAGACATTTTTTTGGAGTGGCTGTTCTTCATGACAAAATATATGCTGTAATTAAACTACAAATTAAAAAACTAAAATTATTTAAAATTTCTTAATATTCATGCTAATTGATGATGAACATGGATGTTGGTGGGACGGAGGAGGACTTTGATGATACATCAAACCGTGTTGAAATGTATGATCCGGGTAAAGATCGATGGTCAACATTAAAGTCAATGAATCATCCGCGATCTGGAGCCTGTGTTGTTGCTGCTGGAGATTTACTTTGCCATGGGAGGACGTGGGCCATCAGATGCAGAATTTCGAGTGTCATCCGTTGAAATTTATTGCCCACTAACCAATACCTGGACATTTGGACCCACAATGAATAGAATGCGGTGATTTGCATGTAAAATGTTCATTCATTTTTCAATTTAAATATATACAAAATAACCACAATAAAATAATTATTTCTTTAATTGCAGTTGGAGTATATTGGGCAGAAAGAAATGAAATTTATATTTTTGGGGGTGACTCAAAAGCACTTCCAACAGCCGAAAAATTGAATTTGACCTCTAAGAAATGGGAAATGGTGACAGAATTACTTCCTCAAGGAAATTATTGTTCAGTGGCTTTCAACATGATCTGAAAAAGAATAATAATTAATGTACAAAATCTTTTGTGCTCTCACCTGTGAGTTAATTTAAATTGAGATTACCTTTTTAATTTAATTAGCTCAAATGACTAAAGTGCCAAACTACAAATTATTGTACAGGTACAAATAATTTTAATATGTTTCTGTCAAATGTGTCAAAAGAGAAAAAAACGAATGGATTTAAAATGTGTGTGCTCAATTTGATGATCTGATACTGTAATTACCTTCATTAAATTGTACCAAAAAACAGTTTAATCAGACTAAAATATTAAAGACTTTGAAGTATAAGCAATTAATTTAATTTTTTAAAACTTAGCCTTAGTTTCCAGTATGTTTGTTTGTTTGTTTGAGTTAATTTAAGTGTCAGGGCATACAATTTACATTGCAATTAATAAAAATTAAATACAACAACTGATCTCAATACCGGACACTAAACATATATTCATAATTAAGGTACAAATCAAAATGGCAAGCGAAATTAAATAACAAAAAAAAACCTTAAAAATTATACAAGTACACTACGGAGGTTAAAACAAAATAGACTTCCTGTCGATGAAATGACTATTAATATACAAGTTGAAAGTGTCAAAAGTGAGGTCAGTATTTCTTAAGATTCTAGGGAGACCATTCCATAATTTAATTGCATTATAATAGAAAGATTTTCTAAAGTAGTCGTTGAGTTTTTAGTCCATGTTTCTTTGAGCATATTATTATTACTATTTCTAGTTCTCCCAGGAGTAACAAACGTAAACAAGTTTTTTATAAATGAAATTGATGAAGAGTACTTAAGTATTTGGAACGTGATCTTAATGGTATAGTACTTGTACCTTTCCGATACAGATAGTATATTAGCTTTTTCAAGTAAATTAGATTGACTATAAGGTTTAGATTTAAAACGTCGTTTCCATTTGGGGGGTTCAGAAAAATTAGCAATGACACTATTTATTTTATTTTGAACCGACTGTAATTCAAAGTCTGTAACTACACCCCAAATAGAAAGACAGTTATCAATTATAGATAATACATAGGCATTAATAAAGACAATGAAGATATCAAAAGGTACATATCTTTTTAACCTATTAAGGTAACCAATAGCACTACTTACTCTTTTCTTAACATAAAAATAGTGGTTTTTAAAATTTAAATTACAATAAATAATTATACTTAGGTATTTAAAGGTATAAACTCTAAGAATATTTATACCATTGCAACTTAAATTAATATCAGTAGGTAATATAGTATCATGAGATTTGTGAAAAACTATAAAATTAGTTTTAGTAAAATTGATATTCATAGAATTTTTTATACACCAAGTATTAAAAGAGCTTAATGCAGATTCCAGTAATTTAGAAGCTATAGTACAACAAGTATGAGAAGTATAAATGGCCAAGTCGTCGGCATATAATACCTAGTGAATGGAATTATCAAATATTGTACTTACATCATCTATGAAAAGAATAAATAATAAAGCGTCTAAGATGGAACCCTCGGGTACACCACAAGAAAGATCAAAGTAGTCAGAGAGAGAGAGAGAGTCATTGACTTTAATACAAAATTTTCTCTCTATAAAATAGTCAGTTAGTATTTTTAACAATTGACCATTTACATTATAACGGTCTCTTAATTTAAAAAGTAGTTTTAACGGGTCAACTGAGTCAAAAGCCTTCTTAAGGTCAATAAAAATTGCTATGACTTTACCACAGGATTTATCTATATAGTTAAAAATTTGTTGAGTTAAAACTAAAACAGCTGTAAAACATGACCTTCTTTTACGAAACCCGTGCTGGTTTTCAGACAAGCCTATATCATTTTCAACTTGATCAAATAATCTTTGTTGAAGAAGTTTCTCAAATAATTTACTTTAAATAGGTAACATTGAAATGGGTCGAAAGTTAGTAGAGTCAAGAGTAGAGCCTTTTCCCTTGTAAAGAGGAATTACAGTAGCTCGTTTAAATTTTGTTGGTGTGGAACACAAAATTAAGAATTGAGTAAAAATTAATGCTAATGGGAAAGCGAGAGAAATAATACAGGTTTTTAACATGTCGTACGAAACTTCATTTAGGTCACATGATTTTTTAGGTTTCAAAGTTTTAAAACATTTATATGTATATCTCCGTATACTCTCAACATTATTATTGATTACAGAAAAATGTGACATTTAATATTAATTCATTTCAGATGTATGTGCATACCTAAGTGTATTTATTTATGTATGATGATTATCCAAAAATCTTGTTTTTTTTTAAATTACCATGCAAAACATTGCCTATAATTTTGATAAAAGATAATTATTTTAAGACTTAAAAAAATGATTACAAGATAATTGGAATTTATTGAAAACAAGGAAGAGCGGCTGGTCAAATATTTTTATAGACAAAAAGTCAATTATTTGTAAAAAAGAGACTCATTTGTAAGTGTACGAAATAATAAGGAAAATTATTAGTTTAAAATGAATGTGCTCAAGAGTCTGGACATTGAAATACCCAGACAGGAAATATTTTGTGGACTTTTTCTCTTGTGCCAAATTGTTTGTAAAAAAATATTTTATCTAAAGAAGATTAAAAAAGTGTGTGCTTTTCCTCTCTACACGGGGGACACGGAATAAATTTTGCAGTGCAATTTCATGACTTTGCCAAATCAATCAATTTTTATCTTTGTCGTATTTGCATTCATTCCCCTATAAATAAATGGAATTTTTAAGGTTCCATCAAAAACTTTTTAATTTGTTTACCTGTCACCACAAAACACAAAATTTGGGTTTAAAATGGCTCTGTGTCAATTCTTGACCTTGTCTTTTCTTCTGGCCACATGTCACGCATTTCCAGGGGTCAAACAAAAACCTCTAGTACAAGGTACTTCAAAATTGACAACTCTTGAACGTTTTAATTTCATTTCAATAAAATTCTCTTTTTAAAAATAATTTGTAGGGTCACTAGTGAGGTCGGCGGCAGATGAGATGCTGATGTTGAATGATATTCGACTCCCTCCTGGTACCACAATTAAATCCGCCATTTTGGGGGACTATAAATGGCCCAATGCCATCATTTCCTATGAACTTGACCCTGAGTTCAGTAAGTCCACAATTTATTTGTAAAAAGTCCAAATTAATGTAAAAAATTACTCAAATTTAGCAAAGGACGAGATAAATACGATAGAGGAAGGAATGGACTTCATTACCTTCCAAACGTGTGTCCAATTTGTGATTAAAAAAAGCTCTGACAAAGATTACGTTTCCATAATTCGGGGTGATGTGGGGAGCGGATGTTGGTCTTATGTGGGAAGAATAGGCGGTCGCCAGGAAGTAAATTTACAGGCCCCACGATACCCAGGAGATGCTCATTGTATTTGGCCTGGCACAGCGGCACATGAACTTATGCCTACCCGCACGCGTGCGGGTAGGCATTTGCAAAATTTGGTAAGGCTATACTAATGTGCTAATATGTAAGCCAATTTTTTGCACAGATTCTACCACGAGCAGTCTAGACCAGACAGAGATGATTATGTGACTGTAAGAATATTTAAATATTAATTTTGACCATTTAATTAAGTTCCGTTTATTTCCAATGTCTGTAGATCAACTGGGGCAATATTCAGGATGGTGAGTTTTGAATGGAAATATGGAAAAGGTCAAAGGTTATGGTTTTGATTTTGATAGGAATGAGTTACAATTTTGACAAGTTCAGCAAAGATGAGGTGAGCACGTTGGGGGTCCCGTATGACCATTCGTCAGTGATGCATTATGGCCGTTACGCTTTTGCTAAAGACACGAGTATTCCCACCATTACTGCCAACGATGTGGGCATCACTAACCTTGGGGGCAAAGTTTTGACCCGATATGACTGTCAGAAAATCAATGCGTTCTACGACTGCCCGCCGTAGGCACATCCTAATTGTATTTACCTAATTAATCTCTGCGTGTTTGACTATTTCACTTGTAGTCCAAATAAATAAATAAATCTCAAATACAAGTAAAAAATGAGGAACGGAATATTATCCACGAGCATTTTATTTATGTACTCTACGTCAAGGCTCTCCAGTCAAAGAGGTTACGAAAGTAGAGCCAAATCAACAAGATCATTGGTGTAATTCTCGCCTCCCGCCCATACCCATGTCAACAAGAATTAATTATTACTTTTTAATTAATTTTAATTGATATAAATTGCTTGACCATCTAAAATGCTTGACTCAATGAAATAAAAGATTAAATAGCTTGACCTACGGGGTTTTACGCTTAAATTTCTTGACGAAAGGAATATTATGATTAAATGACTTGACAAATTGACTTTTATGATTAAATTAGCTGACCTAAAGAATTTCATGTATACTTGTTCTGTGTACTGGACCAAAGGGATGTCATGCTTGAAATACTTGACCACAACCAAGTTTCCCTTATATTTTGTCGTTTCATCTCCACCGGAAATGAAAATATTGGACCACTGCTGTCCTTTGAATTATTGGGGCAGTTTTTAATTACACACTTGAGAACTTTTCTAACCATTTTCTCATATAATTAGCAATCAATTATCACAATACTTAATAATTAAATCTGACCGCACAAGAATAAATTCCCTTTGCAAATGACAATTAATATGACTAATGTTGTGCAATCGTGAAATTTGCTTGTTTATTTCAATTAAAAAATATTATGTAATTCTTGTTGACATGGGTATGGGCGGGAGGCGAGAATTACACCAATGATCTTGTTGATTTGGCTCTACTGTCGTAACCTCTTTGACTGAAGAGCCTTGCTCTACGCGCATTTTTTGGTCATTTTTCGCATTTTTTCTGAATTTTCTTGTCAATCAAAAAATCAACATTTTCTAGTTTCTAATGGAAATTAATTAAAAATACGGGGGAAAACTTTTCATAATTATTTCTATCTTCGGTTCGGTCTTCCGCGCGCGCAGGGCCCGATCTTTAATTTCGCCATTTTGTTTTTTCTTAGAGTATATAGATTCATAAATGAATTTATATACTCTAAGTGTTTTTTTTTGCACCATACCATTTTGAATTGCAAACATGCATTTGCATAAAATTGTTTTTTGTATTGTGTAAGGAGGAGGGTTAATTTGAAAATGGGTTTCCGTTTCTGTTTACTAAGAACGTGGTCACTAGTACAAAAAAATTTGTTACATAGAAAACGGCATTATGTTTTCACCGCCATTGAAATTCTCCTCCCCGTCATCTCCGTCCTCGTCCTCGTCTGGATCAAAACCATCCTTGGGTCCAACAGCACCCTCACACCCCCAACGTTATTCCCAGAAACTAATGAAACGGTACGACCCATTTATTTAATTATAACTTTTACGAGGAAATAATTTAAATTATTGAAGGTGGAACTGTACAAAACTCGCTTGAATTTGTTCCTAAATTGTACCCAAACTTCTACTTGTGTCATTGCCTACTCCCCCAATACACAACTCACACAATTTATCATGACTCTCCTTAACTTGACTCTTCAAGGTCCGCAAAAATATTTTTGACCTTTTTGGCAAAGTCCAATTAATTTGTAGAATATTTGAAGGGCTCAATGCAATGAACGTGGAATTGGTGGGATTTAAAAACGAAAAAATAATGGAACAGCAAAGTCATGATTGGGAAATTTCAAATGAAAAAACACTCAAAGTTGCCTTCGTCTTTCAACAATTGACTAGGTCATCGAGGTCATATAAAATACGACTCCCAACTTTTCAAGAAACCAAATGGATCTACCCTGTCAACTATTTTCCTGGCCCCTCTCTATGTAAAAGATTTAAATGCCTTCAAACATTTTTGACAGTTGGCGTGTCTTAATTTTAAATATTTTAGTGGGCGCCAATTTGTACAGTAATTTGACTGGATTTCTGGGACTCCAAATAATTGTAGAGAAATCCTTGATGACAACATTTTCACAACTCCAACAATTCCCGTCAGAGACTGTACGTGCCAATTAAAATTTCGAATAATTTTTATTTTCCCGCATTTGTGATAAAAGTTTTTGAATTTAGATTTCTATTCAGCCACTTCCATATCCAAAATTTCGAAAACCGACAGTCATCCTTTTTCGGTACCTCATCCCGCCATTTATTTGTACGCTTTTATTGTCTCCATTCTGTCAAGCGTTCGAGCTGCCGTGAGTGAGAAGGAGAGCGGATTCAAGGTTATCTAGAAATTCAAACTTTGTTTTACTGTAATTTAAAATTGGCGGATACTCTGAAATTAGGAATTACTGAAAATAATGGGGATTCCAAGTTGGATGCAGTGGCTGAGTCTCCTCATCACAACAGAAATTATTTATGCAGTGACGATGACGATTCTGGTCATTCTCATGTACATTCCATTCAATGGCGTCAGTGGCGGGATTTTCGAAAGTAGCAACATTTTAATTGTTTGGCTCGTCTTCTTTTTCTTTTCTTTGTCCACCACTGGCTTCTGTTTCCTCATTTCTTCCTTCTTCCAAAGATGTACGTCCGCCTCCATTTTGTCAAAATTGTTTTGACCACCAAGTTTGAAATTAAATTTCATTTTCTTCAGCTCTTTTAGCGATATTTGTGGCCATCGTTTTATGGTTCAATTCGTACACGTTCGTGGCGCAGAGTCTCAATGATATCCAACCATTAGAAAACTATGACCTCGTCTCAAAATGTTTCCTTTGTCTCATCCCAACGATGGCACTCCAGTACGCTCTCATCATTATCTTTAGTTTTGAAGGAAGCGGTAAGATTTGAATCCATTTCAAATTGAACAGTTGTCATTTTTTTCAAATTTTAGGAGAGGGAGCCTCATTCCCTAATTTGTATAAAAGATACTAATACTGGGATAGTTTGACCTTGGGTCACGTCCTAGGCATAATGCTCCTGTCCTGCGTACTCTATACTTGTTTGGCCATGTACTTTGAGAATATCATCGCCAGTGATTTTGGTGTCCGGAAGCCATTTTGGTATATTTTTCAGGTAAATTGTCCAGTACATTTTAAATTATGGAGATCAAAACAAAGTGTGTGGGTTTCAGCGATCAACTTGGTGTCCACGACGTGTGTCAATGACAAAAGTCTCAGTAGAAGAGGAACAAAAAATGTCGAATAGTCGACGTCGAAACAGTATCGAAGCCGAGGCACCGAATATGGAGGCTGGTGTGGTGATTAACAATTTGAGAAAAGAATTTGGGAAAAAGGTCGCTGTGGACGGAATCACTCTCAATGTGTTCCACGGTTAAATCACGATACGTTGAATGTGGGCAGCGGCGAAATATTTTTTTAATTATTCCGCGCATTTTTGTGATGAAAATTCATTGATTCTGTTCTAAATTGTAGGCCCTTCTCGGTCATAACGGCGCGGGAAAAAGTACCCTCATTTCATTGCTCACAGGTACCCCCAGCGCCAATATTTACGACGTAAACATATTTTTGGCCTCTTTTTCTTTTTAAAGAATTGACAGAGTCATCTAGTGGAACTGCGATAATTGACGGGCATGATGTTGTAAAAGACATTAGTGGAGTTCAAAAGAATTTGAGTCTGCGTCCACAAGTGAACATGCTCTTCAATAAATTGACTGTAGCCGAGCACATGGTCTTTTTTGGGCGGGTAAGAAAGTTAAATTCGAATTCCTCGCAAAATTTAAATTCTAAAACGTTTCTGCAGCTCAAGGGTCTGACCAAAAAGGAGGCAGTAGGGCAAATGAAGGAATTGGTTGAAAAGTTGGGAGTGAAAGAAAAAGAAAATAATATGGCAGTCACGCTCTCTGGTGGTCAAAAACGAAAGCTTCATTTGGGCATGGCCCTCATTGGTGGTGCCAAATCTATTTTTCTTGACGAACCAACTAGCGGTATGGTATGCAATTTTGTGGTTGCCATTAATTTTGTATTTTTTTTCAAATTATTTTCAGGATCCCGAAGCGCGTCGGGGAATTTGGGACTTGCTTTTGGTGAGGTGACAAAATTAATTTAAATAAATTTAAAATAATTGTAAGTACAGGAAATTAGGCGGGAAAAAACAATTATTTTGACAACTCACTTCATGGAAGAAGCCGACGTTCTGGGAGATCAAATCGTCATCATGGTCGACGGCAAAATTAAATGCGCGGGCTCTTCCATGTACCTCAAGCGGTTTTATGGTAACTATTTCAAATTTAAATTCCCCGCTCCAAAGATAAATTCTTCCATTTTATGCAACGGCTACACGGTGCACTTGACCCTGAACAGTCCTTCTTTAAAACTTCAAGAAAAAGTGGTCAGGTCAAAGTCAGAGGAAATTTCAAAGGTGAAACACAGTAAAACAAAAAGGTCACTGAAACTAAAACCTGGGAGTCCAGAGACTGGAAAGTCGGCGGTCAAAGTTGCTGAGGATGTCAGCAGTGTAAAATTACCGGTGGAGTCATGGGTTCAAGTCGAGGTCATGTCAGTAGTACACAAAAACATTGCAAATGCCACATCCAACTTTGCAAGTTCAACCGAACTAAACATCACGCTCCCCATCCTGGGTCAAATGGACAATGACATTGTGGACCACACAACGTCCAAATTTCCGGGTCTCTTTGCTGATTTGTATTCCCACACTAAAAAATTGGGAATCGGCCATATTGGCGTGTCCTTTACTTCCGTCGATCAAGTTTTTGAAAAGTTGGTCCATTTTTTGAATTTACCACGCAAAAATGAGTTTACAATACAAATGCTTTTTCCAGAGTAGTTCATGAAGTTCCTGATGAACCAGAGACAGAATCAATGACTCTACCAAATGGGACGCTTCCGGTAGATGGAATCGAGAGCGCAAGCGGTATTATCGAATATTTTCAAAAATAAATGGACTTGGTTCAAAATGTAAATATTAAACAGGTTTCAACAAAACAAAAATTGAGGGAATGAAACTTTCCATGCGACAATTTCGCGCTCTTTTGATCAAAAGAGTTCGATGTTCACTGCGCTCTCCACTTCTACTTGCTTTACAGGTATACCAAATTGCGCACAACAATTGCAATTTGGAAACTTTTTTTTTTGTTTTTTTAGATTTTGTTTCCAATCTTAATCACAATAATTGGAATTATTCTTTTGAACGAAAATTTCGCTTCTAAACCATCCCCTTCCGAACTCCCGCTCAATTTTTCTGTCTACAAAAATCCTGTGACATTCTATTCTTCAAGTGACCCGGTACTTCAATTTAATTTTTTTAAAAACCGCCATAACTAACTTTTATTGTTTGTAGAATATGACGCGAGCTTTGGAATCCATGAATTTGAAATCCCTAAAAAAAGTTTGCGCGCACAAAGAAGAATTAGTAAAAGAGTTGCTCAAGGTGGGCAAAGATATGAAATTGTATAGGAAGCACCATATAGTCGCACTGGACATGACGCCATCCCACGTGACTGCCATGTACTCTTCAATTCTTTTACACGGAGCTCCGTTGCCAGTCAATTTGGCTTCCAACACAATTCTTCGAAAATTAACCAATAAAGATTATTCCATTCACGTGACCAATTCCCCTTTGGGCACCATCGATTCAAAAATAGTGGCCGCCATGTCCTTTGATTTTAGTGACAATGTAAGCGCTTATTTTGACCTTTCTCTTGGTCTCGCCCTTCTCGCTTGTACATTCGTCCTCTTGCTCATCCAAGAAAAGTTATCTCAAGTAAGGCGAGTATCAATTTAATTTGTAAAAAATGTTGGCGACAATTTTGAATTTGTAGGCCAAGCAAGTCCAACTCATGACTGGGATCAGTCCCGTCCTCTATTGGGGGTCATCGTTTGTATGGGATTTTTCAATTGTTATGATTGACGTCATTCTCATCATCCTCTTGATTCCAATCATGGTCCAGCATTTCACTCTCATGACGCCCGTGGGGGGGAGGTATAATTTAAATTAATTACATTTAATTGGAGTTTAAATTAATATTTGTGCAGGAATTTTATTTTTAATTATGGCCACATTTGGATTTTCTGCCATCTCTCTGTTTTATTTTATGAGCATAAAAGCAAAATCAGTGGCCACGGGATTCGTGTTGCTCTACTTTCTCAACAGAATTTTGGGCAAGTAATTTTTAATTGACCATTAAAATGTTAAATGAAGGTTAAATTATAATTGCAGGGATGATTGCAAGTTTAATAATTCGAGCACTGCAAAGTGTACAGGAGAGTCAGGAAGAGGAGGAGAATGGACTCGACGCCGTTAAAAATATTTTGGGCAACTTTTCCCGTATCTTTCCTGCTTACAGCGCCTCTGTTGGGACTAAATTATTGATTAAAATTGCCGCCCAAAATCATCGATGCAATGTCCTCACTCCCGTCATTAAAAAAATTGCGTGCAATCCCAACAATACTTTGAGACCCACCCAACTTTCTTATCGGGCTTGCTGTGGTACATTTTCAAAATTATTGGCAATTAAAATTAAAAAGAATAATTAATTTTGTTTATATAATTGCCAAACGAAATTCCCCGACTTGGACTGCTTTAAAGTGGAGCCCTATTTAACCCTTAAGGTTCAAGGGGCGGGGTGGGATTTAATTTCCATGTCAATCATTGGACTCATATTCTCTACTTTGCTCTTCCTCTATGACTTTGGGGTCATTCAAAAATGTCGCAAGGGTCGACAATTGGCACTGTTGAAACGAGACAATGAGGATGATGACGTCACAATGGAAATTCATACAATTGATCAAGCTATTCAAAATGGTGCGCAGATTTTAGTTTTGTGGCAGTCAAAACATTAATTTTTTCGTGGTACAGGGAATATGGGGGAGGCGACGTTTACGGCGGGAAGTTTGTGTAAAATATTCGGGCTTTTTACTGCCGTCAATAATGTCAGCTTTCGTGTGGAGCGTGGGGAATGTTTCGGTTTCTTGTGAGTTTTATTTTTGAACGTCAAATTGGCGCTAATTTTCAAATGTTTGTCATTTTTATTATTTTTGAAGGGGGGTGAACGGTGCGGGTGAGTGATGGCGCCCTAATCAATTTAATTTACCAAATGGCTAACAACAAAAAAATGTGACCTTTTCTGTAGGGAAGACGACGACCTTTCGAATGTTGACGGGAGATGAGAGTCCGAGTTCAGGAGACGCCTTTGTGGAATTTTCCAGTTTGAACAAGAACAAGAAAAAATATTTATGTAGTATTGGGTAGCCTTCCATTATTTAATTAATTTTTAGAATACAATTAAATAATTATTAATTAATCCGGTAGGTACTGCCCGCAGTTTGACGCCATAATTGACTCAATGTCAGGAAAAGAGATCCTCATTTTATTCGCCAGACTGCGTGGCATTCCTCCCACCCATGAAAAACTGGAAGTAGAACGCTGGCTAATTAAATTGGGTATGCCAAAAGTTGTGCAAAATAATTGCAAATAAAATTTTCCAATTTAATTTATTTGTAAAGAACGATCGGGTAAAAAGCACCCACTCCGATTTTGACCTCTAGCATTGAGCCAAGTTGATTTACCAGAAAGTAGATGAT
>JAQIVZ010003248.1:0-15064 GCA_034700945.1 Arrhopalites spinosus
GTCACCAATGAGGTCTATATTATGGCGATTAAATATGCATCGTCGTAATTTTTCCTTTTTTTTATTCGAAAAAAATGTCATTCGAAGAAAATGTTTCGAAAATAATACATTCGAAAAAATTACCCAACACGGTAAAAATACACATGCCTATATTTACAATAAGTTTCAAGGTTAAGATGGTCCTAATAAGAACACATACCTATACAAAATATATATTTATTTATATTGTAACAGGTTCTATGACTCATCATTCAGCCATTCAAACTGTCTGCAGTGTCAGCATTTAATATAATGCATTAAATATTATGACTTTTATCTTATTTAATGTATTTCATTGGCCACAAAAATTATATCAAGACTCTACACATAACATGGGATTAATTGGGGAGAAAAAATAGCATTTTGGGCTTATCTTATTAATTATGGTCTTTGAAAATAATTAATACTCAAAGTTACAAAGTTTTCTATCTTGGGACATTAAAGTAAAATGGATTTCATTTTCAAAGACATTGGGAAGGGTCTATGTACAAATATTGTGGAAGAATAAATCCTAGCTACTGTGGACATGAATGAGATTTATTTTTGGGCCAGTACGATGAGTAAACAATCGTTTCTTGGAAAATATGAAGCTGGTTATCTTTAACTGTGAGGCCTTTTATCTCTGTTGGCATAGTAAGCCTATTTGCTCAATAAAAATGGGAGGAGTCAAGTGAGCGCCACAGCAAAGCCGCGCGGAAATATTTTTTTTCAACCGACAAAAATTTTCTTGTAACGGACAATTCTCTCTCCCTTCCCATTGACATAATTTATTATTGGAGTCTCCAAGAAAGAGCCTTTTAATTATAAAATCATTAAGTTTTATTAAATATTTTTATTGCGTGACTGTCGAGGAGGGGCACTACAGAAAATGTCAGACATACAGGAGTTTACACAGGTGAGTTTGTCATTTTGACAATTATTTTGGTTCGTTTTTTTATTGTGATGGCCAATGGCCTCCCTAACTTTGAAAACATTATTTTATTATTTTTTGTACAATTCTACAAAGTCATGAAGTGACGGGATAAAATAAATTAATTGGATTATATGTAGTGTAGGAATTTTAGTGGAAAATAAATAGAGTATAATTTAGTCATTATTAAATTTTCATCAACTTTCACTTTCTTTGTATGTATGTATTATACTTGAGTAAAGTTTATTTAATTTATGTGATTACAGAATGTTCTTGAGAGAGCAAAGGCCAGGTCAAAAATAATTAAACGAACCCTGGGTCAGGAAGTAGAGGACACAATTGTAGAGGATGTTGATGTAGATGAGACGGAGGACGTTACAATGGAACCAGAGCCGGAACCCCAACTTCAACTAGAAGAAGAAAATTCGGACATGATTTCGGATGATTCTTCATTGTCATCTACACCACCATCATCTACACCGGTACGTCCACTAAAGATGCCACATGCGATTCCTTTGACTCCCCATCATGTGAATGTACAAGTGACATCGGCAAGTCCTGGGGGTCGTGTGACTCGATTGAAAGCCTTGGCCCAGTCAATCAATTCATGGGATGATGACTATTCCCATCATTGTCCACCAACGTCTCGCTTCAATTTGAGCGTACCCACGAGGAAATCTGTGACATTTCCTTCCTCAGCAAATCGATTAAAACTTGCTGAGGCAAATGATAGGGTGAGGACTCTTGACCAACCTAAAAGCTCATCTGTTGTTGATAGTAACTATTGCTTGAATGCTATTGCAAAAGACACTGTCCCTAGTAGTAGTACAAATAATAATAAAGGGAAAAAGGTTACCTTTCTTGTGGCAGAAGAACTTGATATAAGTAATATTAGTAATACCAGTAGTGAATGTTCCGTTGTTGGAGGCAATGCTTCTTGCAGTAATGAGGGTGACATTTCTTCTAAGCACATTAAATTATCTGACTCTTTTGTATTCTACTCTCCTGCTGACTCTGAAAAACCACAGCGGGATTTAAATATCAATATTTCTAATTCTGACAAGATTCAGACCACCAATCTGAACGATGAGAAGAGAGAAGCAGAGAAATGCGTCTTTGATGATTCCGTCCTCAATGCCTTGGTAAGGATCATAATCATCTACACACGACTACATTTATTTTTTAAAAAAAATGCTCCAAATAGTATAAACATGAAGAGATGAGACAAAAAAATGAGGAATTGATTTTCAGAGGAATCAGAATTTCACCTATCTATTTTATTCTGACATTTTATGTTTATCCCCCACAATGTGGACAATGTCATTTAGTGAGGTCTTTTCATAAGGAAAAAAAAACTATAAAATTGGAGAGGAAATAATAGGAAGTAAATGACCCGTGTGAAGTTAAGGTCGCAATAATGTTAATCTTTGTAGTTTGTCAGTTTTGACTGAGCTTTAAAAGTGTTTTTGTGGTATTTAGTTGTAATAATTATTGTGTGTGATTTGATTCAATTTTTTTTGTTGAACTTTTTTAAATATAAATTCTGTTCATTCCTCTCGTAAAAGGAAAACTTTTTTTTGTTGTTGTTCCTTGAACGTTTTTATTATTTTGCTTCTTCTGTATCCAATTAATTTATTGCACATTGGAACTACAAAATATCCAATTCCTCCTCTTTTCGTTTCACATGTACCACTATGTAATGTATTTTCATTTTTGTTTTGTATTATTTGTATTTATTCAAGTGTGTGTAATTCAAGTGATTTATTTGGTGTTAATTCATCTCTTTTCTTGTTGATCTCCTTATAGGAAGCACAAGGATACGTTGTGTCTCCATCAAAGACCAAGTTGTTCTACGATTATAAAAATCCTGAATCAGGGAATCAAAAGGAAAATAGTCCCAAGAAATACCAATTGCCATCTCCAGTGAAATCAACAAGTCCGGTCAAGAGAGCTGCAAGTCCAGTTCGCCCAACACCAGTTTGTTCTAAAACTCCATCGCCTGTCAAGAGCCCTGCAAAAATTGCAGATAATGCACCTCGTGTTGTGGACGTACTTTGCAAACAATTTGGACAACAAAATGAAGAGGTACAGATCTTTTGCTATGCACTGTATGAAGATGGAATCAATTTTTTGTTTGAAAAAAATCTAGTTATGATGGGTAGTATTTGAAGAAGTAGGAAAATTCAGTTCTTTCTTTTTTTAAGTATTTTTTTCCTTGGGTAATCATTAATATTTTCGTTGTTAACTTGAATGGCCCATTGGAGATTATCAAAATTTTTGACTGCATACCGGGATTGTGTCTCTTTGCCGTGTTCATGTCATTTATTGTCATCTTGAAATTTATGTACCATCATGAGATGTACTTTTTAAAATATCTACAACATGTTTCTTGTTTTAATGTTATTCAAAGGTTAAGCAGCAGCCTACATCCACAGCTGCTAAATTGGATTCTCAACGTATCCGAGTGTCTGTTGCTGAGAAGGCTGCAATGTTCGAAAGTGGCATCATAACAAAAGAGATTGACCCGACTGAATTAAGTGTTGCCGAAAGAGCCAAACTTTTCGAAGGCCGAGGAAGATTCCAAAAGAAGCCAACAACTGCTTCTCCTAAATCAAAAGCTTCTAGCTCACCAACTCGATATGAAGCACCAAAAAGTGCCGTGCCCAGACGATGTATGTATTATTTAAAAAACATGCAAAATGCAAACATGTTTATTTTAAAAAGCTCATACGAGTGACAAGTACTCATTTAGTATGAATATGTTTTGTTTTTTAGTTCCCAGACCAAGCATGATTCCAGAAAAGCCACTCAGATCCAAGTTGATGCTCTTTGAGAGAGGTATCAAAGAAGAGGATTCAGAGGAATCTGATACAGAATCTCTCCCACCACCGCCACCACCATTACCAAAACACCAACAACAGCACCAGGCTTCACAGAAACGGGAAGTTAGTTTTGTTTTACCGAAATCACCTTCTCGTTCACCCACTCGTTCACCTCCAAGGGGAACTTCAAGCCCAATATCTCCTGCAAAACGAAGATCACTTTCACCAAAGGCCAATTATCCTGGAGCACGAGACACCAAAAGAATTCGTGTGAACGAACCTAAACCAGGTCGAATTTATCCATCCTTAACAGACATGGAGGCGACGGAAACGGAGACTGATACTGATGTTGAGCGGATGCAAGAGGAAGAAGACCTTGAAGATTCTGAGACTTCAATTATCAGTGGTTCCAGTTTAGGAACTTATATTGAACGTAAAGCTGTTGAAAATAGCCCTACAAGAGTTGAAACCACCCGACCGTCACATAGATATCGACCTTCCATGACTGCTGCGCCTTCTGATGATGTAAGTCTATTGTAAACTTGAAATTAAATAACAAAGTACATTTTCAGTGAGTTCAATGATAATGTGTTCTCACAAGTATACATACACAAGTGTCATGATACCAATTTAAAACATTGATGTTATGTATATTATTTCTAACATGGTATTCATTATGTAGTTTAATGCTTCCTTGGCATGTCGACAAGTGGATGCTTTTATTGATGAAGCTTTGGAGGGACAAGACTTCAGTTTGGAAACTGTTATTGATGTAAGTTGCACTAAAATTCAACTGCAACATTGTTCATTTTATTGAATCACTTTTTTTAAAAAAAGTGAAAAAGTTTTTTAGTTTTTGATTTGGTATTTTTGTAAATACTTTACTATACAATTTTTTTAGGAATCCAGCCCAGTTGCAGCATCATCCCCACTAAAACAGAGGACTCGATCTCCATCGCCTACTCGTCAAAATTTGTTGAATCAACATTTAGTTCATACTGTGAGCTTTTATCGTCTACAACAATCAAAGGTAAAATTTACTTTTTCAAGATTTGTTCTTGTTGTTTCTATCATACAGTTTTAAACATTCATATAATACTTTCTTCAAAATTAATTTAAATGTGAATTGTCGTATCTTTTTTTATAGGGAACACCTCAACAGATTACCGCCACACCGAAGAGGCAACTTCCTCCAATTGTTGACGCTCCAGAGAGTCCAACTCCAAAAGCTGAACGAACTTTTTCACATGAAGATAGAGTTAATCAACTTATTCGTAAATTGGGAGATGATGTATGTTGTTCTTTTCAAAATTTGCATGATTATTTTTGTTATATTTATATAATCATCATATTTAAATTTTGAAATACATTTTTTTTAAATACAAGGTTCAAGCTCAACAGCGTGCTATTGCCCAAGCAAGCAAAGCATTAAGTTTGTGCAAGTCTACATTGGAATTTAGCGATTCTCAGGAGAATGTTGAATGCGAAAGGATTTTGTTAATATCAAGTAAGTAAAGTTATCCGTAAAATAAAAACTAACTCAATAATTAAGTTTGTGAATGCAAATGTCATATTCTTTATGTTTTGTGATGAATAGCTCAAAAACACGGAGCCATAATGAATGAAATCCATCGCTTAAAAACTGAAGGTATTCTGGGACGAAAGGAAATTTTGTCACCAACCAAGGTTGACATGGGTCCATCATGTCAAGGGAACATGACACTTCTTGATGTCGCAGTCCAATTGAAACGAGAATTTGTTAATATAGCCATGAAAGGACAAAAAGTTTATCATTTCTTGGCTCTAGCCAAGTATCGAAATCAAATTGAGGCCAGTACTTTAGTTTCGATGGGTAATGGAATTAGTACCAGTAATATTCATGGTGGAGTTTTGTACTTTCCAAACGCCTTCACAATTGGAGGTTTAGAACCTGACTTTAGAGTTAGCATGGAAGTTTTCATGTTGGAGACAATGAGGGAATATCTTCCTCATGAAGCAAAGTATCACATTAAAAAGGTCAGTAAATTTAAATACACATGAACAGCATTAGTTATTTTTATTTGTAACTAGGTGCATATATTTCATAGAATGCTGTATAACTTTTTCAAAAATTTAATCAACTAATCCAAATTATGTATTTTTTTAATTAAACTGTTTAGGATCCTAAAGGAAAGCAAACTCCAAAGAAAATGAAATCAGATTCTCAGTCAAAAGCACTGTTTCGACATTTTCAGCATAGTCCAGCTGGACCGGATGCTGTACAACCATGTAGATTCAAATCAGTTGGAAGTTTGAGTATTGACATTAGCACTCTACAACGAAGTCATTGGACACTTGAGAAAGTATTACACACAAGTCCTCTGGATGGTAATGTCTCCATCAAGATTCAATGTAGCGCTGAAGGCGGTGTAGAAGAACGTGGATTTTTAACAATGTTTCAAGATGTGTCTGGTTTCGGAGCTTGGCATAGACGCTGGTGTAAACTCACCCCAGCAGAATTGTGTTTTTGGATGTACCCAGAAGATGAAAATGTGAATGTAAGTTTTCTGATTTCTTTATCTAATAGACTTGGTAATAATTAAATTTACTATAATAGCCTGTATATTATGCAAACTTACAAATAATATAATTGATGTAAATTGACTTGTAGGAACCTTTGGGAACGATACCTCTTCGTTCCTGCGTGACTTCAAGAATTGGTCCTGTTCCACGGGATGTTTGTGCTAGAGCAAATACATTTTTACTAGTAACAACCCGCTTACCTCAAGGAGGAGATCGAGACTCGTTGGTAACATCTTGCCGTGAAAAGTATACTGCTGTTCGTCATTTAATTTCTGCTGACACTAAAGAAGAACGAGATTTATGGTGTAAACAGTTTAATCGGGCGCTGGCTAATTTACGAGCTTGGGATCCACATGCTCACTCTCCTGACGATAGTCTCTTTTAGAGTTGCCATAATAATATTTACTACAATACAAGTACATAATATTTCTCACTACAATACGACTGTCCCTCATCCTTGTTCATAATATTATAATAATCCAAAAAAAATATTTTTTATTCCTTTTGCAATTCATAATGTTACTGTATCTCGAGTTTAATGCCAATTTGGCAAAATTATGTGTAAAATTTTCAACAATTTAGACGTGTTAATATCTTGTAAAAACAATTTTTAAAGTAATATCGTTGCTGTGTAAAAGTGTAAATGATAGACTCTGTTTCTCAGTATTCATGCATTAAATTATAAAAAACTTAAAAATCTTTGTTTTCGCAAAAGAATTTATTAATTTCATTTATTCCAATCAATTATAGTTTTCACTCACAATATTCACATTTTTTCGGATCATAAATTTTACAAAAAAAAATTGGATTGTAATCACACAAAAGTTGTACGAGGGAATAGAAGTAAACACCCAAAAAACAAGTTCCATATCTAGTTGTCAATTTTTGGAGACAACGCTTTCAATGTTGGGCTTGAAGTCCAGGAACCAAAAAGTGTATTGAGCAAGGAGACACCATAGCCTGTAGCCCTATCACCCTGTAGAGAAAATGTTTTGTCATTTAAATGTTGATTTATTTTATTACAGAATATTAGGGGAAACAATAGTTTCTTTTTTTGTAAAGAAAATTACATACCGATTCGACAGGAGAAGCCATATCAATGTGTATCCAGACACCTAGAGAAAAATATTTAAAAATGAATATACACAAAATACCTATAGATGTATTAATTATACAATAAAATTAAGGTATTTATTATTTACCTGGAAAATCAAAGCCGAGGTGAGCCATTATAAATAGTCCAGCACAAGATGAAAGAGCATTGGAACGATCAGCTACAGAATTTTTCATATCAGCAATCACTGAATTGAACTCGGAGAAATGTAATTCCGGCGTAAATACTAATGGGAAAACAAGGTCTCCGGATGCTCTTCCAGCCTCACAGATTGACCTTTCCCATTCTTCAGAATTTGTTAATACAGCGGCATGATAATTTCCGGTTGCAACACCCTAAATATAAATACGATTTAGTTGTACAAATTCAATGTTGATGAATGTAAGATACTATTATACTATATAATTGTAATTTGTTGAAAAATTTACCTGTCCACCAGTAAGGGTAGCCATATCCACGATTATATCAGCTTTCAAATCATTTTTGGCATAAACAACACCATCAGCGAGTACTAAACGACCTTCAGCATCAGTATTATTTATCTCCACGGTTCTAAGCAAATGAACATTTTTAAATTTTAAATTTTACTCATGCAATGTGTGCAAATATAATTCCTAGTAAGAATTGGTATTTACTTTTTCGAATACAGCTGAATGATATCATCCGGACGATAAGACTTGGGACCCACAGCATTTTCGGCTCTATTAAATTATTTTAAAAAGAATAGATAAAATCAATCATAAAAGTATATAGGTACTTTTAATACATACAAAATTTATCAAAATTAAATGTAAATTTAAAACTTACAGGCACAAAACAGCATGTAAATTTTCTTGAAATCCTGACTTGACAGCAACATAAAATGCATTCTAGAGAATATCAAATTATTATTTACTGCTCGATTTAATCTTTGAGTAAAGTATACAAAAAGTAGAATGTCATACCAAAATTCCAGCTGCACCACCCATATCCCTCTTCATGTGACACATCCCAGTCTAAAAAATTTAATATTTATCAAATTTACTTCGTCAAACTTGAGAGCATTTCATAATTAATTAACTATTTACATAAGTAAATTACATTAATATGTATGTACGTACCTTAGATTTGATTGAAAGACCACCGGTATCGTAGACGATACCCTTTCCGACCCAACAAATTGTCTTGTTAGCTTGCTGAGGAGTATGACTTAATACCACTACAATCACAATATAAATTAATTTAACATTAATTAATTTCAAACTGTAAAACCTTACTTGACTACTTTAGAAATCGATTGACAAACCTAAGGCTGGTGCATTTTCGGCAGCTTTTCCAACATTATAAATTCCACCCATACCACGTTCATTAAGCTCTTCTCCTTGAATAATAGTGATTTTGACACCTAGTTCTTCTGCAATCAGTTTTGCCTCCTGTTGAAAAAAAAGTTTAACATTTGATGAAATAAAATTAAAATTAAATTAATTTAAATATTTTAAATTAAAATGTGAGACACAAATTTAACGGGTATAACAATGATCATACCTGAATTAATATATTTGTATGCATGTCACTACAAGGAATATCCGTCAATCTTGCAGCATTCCTGACAGCTCTTGCAGTGGTTTCAAGAAGTGACAATTCATTGTCGTTCAGTTGCTCTTCTCCAATCGTAATGTCATTGGTTTCGGGACATTTGGACACCAAAAGAAATTCAACATTTGTTACACAATTTCCTTGTTCTTTCTTCGGTGACTTTTCACTTTTTCGAGAATACAAGGGAATAGCCCTGGCCACGGCTGATGCGGAAGCATAGACATGAGCTTTCTCACACACAATCTAAAAATTATTTTAAAAACAAATTATTTTAGTTTCAAAGCACATATGCATGCCATTTGTATAATTTTAATTTTTTAAATAAACATTAAATGAATACTTACCACTAAATATTCATCACCATTGCCGGTAGAATTTTTGACAATCTTGCTGAGAGTGTGAGCTCTTGAAGGAGTATTGTGACGTGAAATTTTAGATGGAAGAGTTGTTAAAGTGGCCCGATTAAGATACAATGGAACAGAATCAGTCGGATTTGGTTGAAGGCTACTCACAGCCAATTCGTAAACCTGTAAAAAATATCAAAATTGTTTACAATTACATATTTAAAATTTTGTAATATAAAAACACTTAAACTTTACAATTTACAATTTAATTAAATTTGACATACCTCTGAAGAAACTCTTGGTTCCAATTTGACACGGACATGGTCAAAAGAAACTTTTTTCAAGTACTCCAATTGACCAACTATAGTGACAGAATTTTTATGAGGATCAGACTTTTCCAATGACCGACCGAATTTGATTTGTCGGGCCATTCTTGACTTTGAACCCGGTTCTTGAGCTACAGAGAGAACTGTAGTGTAGCCTCTGGAGTTAAAATGGAGACATAAAACACTTGAACTTTGTCCAGATGAGGCACTGAATAAATAACGCACCTTGTTTACACTCCCAAGTCTATTATTATTGACACTGCTCGTCAACAATAAATTTCTCAAAAATCCACCGGTTACGTGCATAATGCCCCGTTCCAAATAGTTTCCATCGACATCGCTATGTTGCGTTCATGATCCAGAAAATAAATGAAAAATTAATTGTGGTTCCACTCTACAATTTACGGCTGTCAAGCTGCTTGACTCAAACACATTATTTACATTTAAAATGTCTTACAAAATTTCCAAATATTAATTTTTTAATCCCCATAAATATTTCATATTTATGCCATATTCATTTGGGCTAAAAATTGTCACTCCACTAAATAAAAGAGTTTATTAAATTAGTATATGATGAAGGACTAATGAATGAGCATACATTTAACAACAATAGAATTAAGACTGTGGTATTGTGTTTATGATAAAACAGAATGAAAAGCACAGAAGAAGTATTAAATCTGTGAAATTGACCATGTGTGTGGTCAAAATCAAGAGGGGGAAGTCTGGCAATGGTACTTTTCCCTTCCTGTGGATTTCCTTCGAATAGACTACTAATGAATTAAATACATGCCATGGCTTTGTATTCTATAGCCCCCCTTTCCTGATTGACAGCTAAAGCTGTTTACATATTATATTTTCGCAGTTCATTTCATGGCATATTCCTCATCCTTCTCTCCAAGATTTATATTTTGTCAAAATATTACCATGTAGCTTGACCATATGGGCAAATTATTCCCTTACTTTTTTATATAAAAAGGACAAAAATTTTGGGCAAAATGAATAAAGAGTACAAAACATGTCATTTCTTTTTCTTACATACCCCCAAAAGACTATCATATTTTTGATGTAGGAAAATAAATTATATACATATCTTAATAAAGACTGCTTTAATACAAGTGTATGCTTTATTTATGTTTGTGTATGTGTTTTGGTTGAGCAGGCGGAGATTTGGTCAGGGCAATGGAATGGCAGACGTCAATTTATTTAGCACTATTTTTTTCTCTCTCTCTCACAAGATTTCACGCAGAGGTCCGTGAGCCGCTTTGCTTTGTTAGTCTCATTTCGGGTCTATTCAATTGCACGAACACTATATTGCCTAATGAGCAGTGTTATTCTAATTAATTCTATATAATTGTGATATGTTCATATGTATTATCCATCCCTCTCTAAATCGATTCCATTTGCTTTTTCCATATGAATTCAAACACTTTTACACAATGCGATTATCCAGTTTGTTCATAATTATTTCTATCTTCATTGTGGATCTCTCTCTCTCTCTAACCTCTGTCTCTGTACATTCAAGTTTCTTGGTGTCATCCTTCAAATATATGTACATACGTGGGTTACATAACATAATAAATTTTTTTTGATATAGAAATCTTTTATAATGCATTTTTCAGTACATTATTTACCATAAGAAGTACTCATAATATATCACCATAATACACACTACTAGCATAATTAAGAAGAATATATCTGTAAAAAGAGAGAGATAAAAAATCTTGTGTTGTGTGTGAATGTGGTATACCTAATATAATAAATACAGAATACAAAATATATCGCTTTTACTCTTCATTACTATCACATCGGAGATTCAACCACCCGTTAGTATGGCTTACGGGCAGCCGTCTTCTCAACACGAGACCACGGCAGGACAGAACAATTATTATATATTTTTTTATACATATCTGGCTGTCCTATTATTCTACACACAGTAGATGATGTTTGTCATCAAAGCAGTCATAATGTTCATTCTCCAAAGTCACTATAAGGTCAACTCCTCTCATCTTCACGTGTGTGTGAGTAGATTTTATCAAAGGAAAAATGTCGACAAATGTTCATCATGGAACATTATTATTTACATGATAATATCATCAAATATTATTTTATTCAGATACGATGCTCACTGTCTTTATTTGACTACACATCTGACTTTGTACTCTGCATCACTACATAATAATTCTACAAGATTTTTACACTGAAAAAAGTACTAGTGATAATTAAGGGTTGAGGGCTGAGAGTAGAAATTTTTTTTTTCTGTTAAAAATCAGAAAATTTCTTGCTTCTCCATCTCCATACATGTTCGACATTAAACACGAGACAAAGATGAGAGGAGGATAGAGTTTTTGTAGGTTGATACTTTTTATTTTTGAATATAATGAGAAAATATGATGAAATAATACTACTAAATATAAAAAAAGTCCCTCCTCATTCCTCGTGTGTGTGTACAGTAAAGACTTTAATGCAGTACTATCTGTGTATTATAGTCTCAAGAGCTCTTGTTCATCCCTTGATTTGTTCATAATGAACCGAAAGGGGTATTATAATTGTTGAAAAAGGCTTCTCATCTTTTTGTTCTGTTTTCTGCCTTTCCTTCTATTTGTATTGTTGTTCTTTGAGTTTTGAGCTCTGACATGAACGTATTTCTCGGTGCTCACATTGTTGTGTAGCTTTTACCATAAATATTAGTGTGTGTGTGTGTACAACCCTTTATATCCACTTGATGAGTATCAAAAAAAATGAGGAGGAGAAGATGTGCTGTTCAATGTTGATCAAAATGATAAATTCTCATTGATAGTCTCATTATGGAATTGTATTTACTTTTCAAATCCTTCCAATTTTTTTTGTTTTCCTAAACTTTCAAGTGGCAGTGTATTTTTTTATATGTGAAATTTATGTATATATCATTAAACGATGTAACCTCCCTCCTATCCATGTATTGTCCATGCCATACAGATGTATAGTATAACGTGTATAAAATTTTAATATGCGTATGGAATAAAAACAATAATTAAAAAAATGTACAAAATATGTGTAATTTATCAAGGTAGCGTCAAAATATTATGGATTCCGAAAGGAACAAATTATTCCTATTAGTCCGCTAAGAGCAGTCACAATAACTAATAATAATAACAATGGGTTAAAAACTGCATACGTGGAAAAAAATACACACACAATGGAAGCACACACAGACACAAACCAATTGTGTGTGCAAGTTTATATCAATCTGTATCTTGTGCAGTTATGATATATTATCTTCACCACCAAAAACCACCATTGTTACTCATATATATATATATATATATATAAAAGTACATTGTACTTGTAGCTATCTATGTGGAGCTCATAAAGTGTACATTTACCAGGCTACATAATGATTTTTCTTTCAAAGACACACACAGAATGAGAGAGAGGGAATATACAGTGGAATCTAATTGGACTTGGCCTAAAGGCCTAATCAATGAAAATGAAAACCTCTGTCTACTCCAGTCACTGCTTCTCTCTTCCAGTCAAGCCTTATTTTCTCTAGAATAGAAGAAGAGAAGTATAAATGTGGACGATTGCATACCACAGTACTACACATCATCCCGTCAATCCTTCCCTCATCTTCAGAGAGAGTCACATCAACAGCAGCAGTAGAATTCTACATTGCTTCATAATATTTCGTAGAAAAATATATAACATGGAGGTGTAATGCTCATCTCTCTCTCTCTCTCTCTTACATTTATGTACATATTTATTTTGAAACACCCATGTCTTTCTCTCTCTCTCTTGTGTCAAAAAAAAGTTGAAGAATACTCAAATGTTATTTACTTATTTAAAATAAAAAAAAGAGTTATACTATGTTTCATTTTTCAAGTACTCAAAGTCATTAGTCAACATTAAATGAACAGACTTTTGTGTGGTGGTATGATGAACCATCCCCTCTCTCAGTTTTAGTTTGTAAAGGTAGTCAAGAAACTCAATACATTTATCTTGTCCACTAATTTCATCATTTAGCCATCTCCATCTCATATATTTCTCATATTGTAGAATCTTGGCTTCATGAAGTAATACGAGGGACACAAATGTCTCTCAGTGACAAGTTATCATTTCTCTTTCTCTTTTATTTCTTGATCATTAATATTTCCCGAGTTATAGCTCAGGTCAGTAATTTAAAGTGAAATTTGCCAAGTTTCAAAATAAATCTTTTGTTGATAAAAGACTAAAAGAGTCTCAAATGTATTTCTACGCCACTAATGAAATGTGTACAAAGCCTTAATTTAATAAATATAAGATGCAATTTTCTGAAGTTTTGAAGACCCTTTTTTACTCTACTTTTCAAAAAATTTCATTTTCCCCAAATTTTAAGCTCAATCTTATCTTTATTTTGAAGGGGAAGGGGTGTAAGATTATGTATTTTAGAAAATATTAGAGATATGATAAAACAAAGAGAGAAAAGTTTAGATAATATATAAAATATAATATTAAAAGCTATGATTTGAGAGTAGACATAATCGGGTTATTTTAGTTTTTTCATGGTTAATGATTACTCTTAGAGAATGGAATGTATTGAAGAAATTGAAGGTATCATCCTAGTTTTAAATGATCAAATTACCCATCTTTGTTTTTAGATTTCTTCATATTGAGGAAATTGTACGAGTTGTGTGTGGATTATATAGATATAAATATTTTTTTCTAATCTGTACACTTTCACAGCTTTTTTTCAAGAAAAATTCAGGGCTTTAATTTTATACCTGCTCTCCCCACACACATGTAAGCTGTACATATATTCTTAATCGTATTGTTATAAGGGCTACAAGAGAGAGAGAGAGTATCCTGCAAAGTACCCTTTTGTTTAAAAAATGGATAATATGTATGGGTCAAATGAAAGGTTGAAATGGGTAAGAATCGTTTCAGTTCACACGGAATTAACAGGGAAAAGAAGAGTCACGTTTATGTGAATTTCATGGTTTTCTTGATGATCATAAGTTAGAAAAAAAACTTTTTTTAAAAAAAAAGCGAGACTACGGAAAGAGGACTGTTACAAGTACATTAAAGATAGCACTTGTAAAATGTACCTGTGCACTACTCGATGCAAGATTATTATCGATATTACCTCAGACACACACACACACACACTCTCTCTTGCACGTTATATGTTTAGTGTAGTTTTAATGAGCGGCTCCTCTGAAAGTCTTCTCTTGTTTTGTTGTTGGGATAGTCATCGTCGTAGGTCGAAGCTGTTTCTCTCTCTCTCGGAGTCGTGGAGGCAGACTTCATCAATGTAGCCATATATCTGTACGGTAAACGGGAATTCTGCCGAGTGTACACTTATGACGAGACATGTTTGACGGTATAGTTTTGCCGAGTGTATCTTTCTGACGTGAGTA
>JAQIVZ010003249.1:0-15062 GCA_034700945.1 Arrhopalites spinosus
GGGTTTATTTCTGCCCAACATTTTTTGTAATTTGACCACTAGACGTAGTTTTTGATGGACAAGAACATATCCCAAAAAGATCCACGTTCACTTTTTTTGGAATTTTGTTTCTATGTCATGTCCACATCTCTTTGAAAAATCGTGTGCTTTCAATTGGATGACAATTAAAATACCTCTGCAGACGCTTCCATGATAAGTTCGACCATGACAGCCTTCCTGGGGGAAGTGATGGATTCTTTAGTACTTGTAATTGGTTTGTTGATGACTCTACTTCCGGTGGATTGTACACTTGGAGGTAGAGATAAACGTGAAGGTTCAGCAAGGGAGCTTTTACCACTAATTTCACTTATTAATTCAGATGCAACTTTTTTTGAGGCCACTCCTTTGACCTTGTCCAGTACTTCTTTTGCAGTGACACTATTCCCAACTTTACGTGGCAGGGCTGCTGGTCGAGTTGGTACAAATTTGGATGCTCTTTGTAATAAGTCTTCCTTTAAGAAAAGATAAAAATAATATATTTGTTTGTAAATATTTTAGACGTTAAAATAAATACCTTGGGTCTCCATCGAGTAAAAGGATCCAATAGTTTTTCATTCTCAAGTTCATCAAAAACTTGTTCAATATCTTTGTAGGCATCCTCTTTCCCTATTTCACCTTCAGCATAAGTTTTTGCTTCAATTTCATGGAGTTCTTCATCAGTGTCAGAGAGTACGACGACCTCGGGAGGCTCACTTGGTTCTTGATCATTTTGAACTGACCCTTCTGATGGAGCTAAACTTAAATTGTTGGTTGAAGCATTGCTACTTATATCATCCCATGTACGACTCATTTCTTCTTATTCTATTTAATCATCTAAATGCCAATTAAAGTAATTATGATGATGAACTTTCAAAATTATCGCTAATAAAATTTATAATGACAAAAATGTGGTACACTTTGTGTGTCAAGCAGTAATTCAAAGTTTTGAATTTTGAAAAAAAAGAAGAATTTTGAAAATGTTTTTAGTTTAAAAAACTGTTTTTAACTTGTCTATAGTAACAAAATTAATTAATTTTCTTGATGAATATTATGCCAAAAATAAAGTTCCAGTCGTTTATGTGCAAATTATGTTTATTTTCAGGTAACAAAAGACTCATGCTTCAATTCAATTGAAGGTACAATAAGTAGCATAAAAAGTAATTTTCATAAATAAATTCAAATTTTAAAATTCAAAACAAATTGGTAGAATGAGAATCCAGGTAAATTATTAGACACACAAAGGTTGATCTACAAAAATTAATTATGATTAAATATTGATTCAGTTTTTGAAATATTGAAATTATTTTGTCCACTTACCATTTTCTTTCCATCCAATTGGTTCTCCGGCCTTTTCATTCTCCACCTTGAGCCAGTCGTAGAGAGGTCGGTAATAATCAACTAGAGCAGATGCATCCATAAACTTTTGACCTGTCACTTGTTCTAATGCCTCAGGCCAGGGCTTAGATGATCCAAGTCTCAACATATTACTATAAATAATTCAAATTAAACCACTCATTTAATCAGAATATTTAACTACAGAAATAATTAACTTACCCCAATTTGGTGCCAGCAACAGTATTGCCATAAATGTCACATTTATGAAGAGGTTTATTTGGGTCAGCTGGGTCATATTCACCAGCTGCAATACAAAGGGCTCGGTGGAATTGGTACTGAATTATATGACTCACAAAGTACCTATATAAAAAATTAAGTTTAATTATTTTGCCTAAATAATTTTGATGAGATTATGTAAATTAAATTAAGTTTACCTAATATAAGGCACGTTTGCAGGTACATGATATTTGCTACCGGCATCAAAATCGGTACACTTTCGGGTCACTGGAGGTCGAAGTCCTTGGTATTGGTTTCTGTAAATTTAATTTAATAAATTAAATTAAATTGTACTTGAATGATGATTAAAATTTAAAATAATGAAAATGGTTGTCCAACCTTAGCTTCCAGTAGTGGCAATTGTATTCTTCTGGTTTGACTTTTCCATTGAATACATCCCATCTAAATTGATCTAGCGTGAGTGAGAATGGTATGAAAGCCACCTAAGCAAAGAAAATTAATTATTAATTTCAATAAACCCTTAATTTATTAATCTAAATCCTACTCTACTAATTTACCTTGTCTAAAGCTTGAGAGTACAAATAATTAATATTAAATGGTAAATCATCCTCAAAGTTTTCCAAGAGCCCAATCTTCTTTAAATGTTTTGGAGTTGAGACAGACAAAGCCAGTAAATCACCAACAGCCTCATGGAATCCGGGATTAGCACCTTCACGGAATGAAATTGGTTGATCTTTGTATTCCATAAAGTAAACTATATGACCCATTTCGTGGTGTACCTGTAATTAATCATTTTTTATTAAAATCATGATTAATTATTTTATCAATTAATTGTCATAGGACTAATGATACTTACCACAATTAAGTCGTTCATTTTGACTTCAGTACATTGTTTAATTCTGAATTGACAAAATAAAATAAAATTCTCAGTTTGTTTCCATCAATAATAAAATTGCAATTTTTAATTACAACTGAATTTACTACCTGAAATCTTTCCCATCACAAAAGTCCCACGCACTGGCGTGACACACAATCTCTCTATCCTTTGGCTTTTCGATGATGGACTTGACCCAAAAGTCATCCGTCATTTTGGTTAAATTCACCGAATAAAAGAATTTCTCAGATTCTTTGAACATTTGGACGATCGTGTAATTCTGTTGAATAAATAAATATGAATTAATGTCCATCAAAAAAATTAATATTAAAAAATTACCTTTTCAACCATGGCTTTAGACACATCAACTGTAGGTTTGTTGGGGAATGGAGTTGTAAAAGACAAAATATGTCCCCAATTTTGAGCCCACATATTTCCCAATAAATGAGCAGGAAGGGCATCCTGTTTAGCGATTCTGGAAGCTCCATATTCTTTCCTTAATTGTCTTCGGACATAGGCATGAAGTTGTTCATAAAGTGGACGTACTTGCTCCCATAATTTATAGACATCTTCTTGAAAGGTGGGCGACTCGTATGGATTAAGCCAAAGTTCAGCTCCATCCTTGAAACCTTAATTAGTTTTCTATTAATTAACATTCACTAATTAATTATTTTATGTAAATTAAATACCATTCATTCTAGAAGCTTCATTGATCAGGTCAACATATTGGGGATACAGTTTCTTAATTTTATTTCCTGAGACTTCTCTCCATTGAGTCCACACATGCTCAAGTTCTTCATAATTTCGACTTGTTTGTAAAATATTTGATAATTCTATCCCAAAAATTAAATCCACATTACAATCTTCATTAAATGTACAGGTACAAGCCAAATCAATTAATTACCAGGCTCTAAACTGAGATCACATAAAGTAGAGTCATTAAATCGACAGACTTTCCCTTTACTGTAAATTGATTCCATTTCTTTGACAATCTTGGTGTACTAAAATTAAACATGAAGGAGTCAAATTAAAAAAAAAAGTTTTAATTGGGAAATCAATAAAATGATTCAAGTTTACATTCATAAGTTTGTCTTCAAGGAGGGCATCGGTGCCAAGAACGGCGAGGTTCTTGAACTGTCGATAAAGGATGGGATCTTTGAAGTTCTTCCATGGGAATTGAATCACTTTCTTCCATAATTCTTTCTTCTTCTTGGCATAGGCAAGGGAGGCTTCTACCTGTGAGTCAACATTTACATAATCTTCATTTAAAACTGAGTACGTGGTGTGATTGTAATTTATGATGACACGCGTCAAAATTTTAATCTAACAATAATATGTACATCATCATCATAATCACTTGATCTAAACAAGATTTTTTTTAATACTTTGATCAATAAACTTGTGTCCATTGACCCTCCTCACGACTTTAAAGAGCAAGTTCAGTAAACTATGAAGGAGTAGCTAATAATAAAATCCCCCCATTGCGACTTTGAAGAGCCAACAATGTGAAAATTGCCAAGGGCATTACCGGCATCAACTTTATTACAGTCCATGTACAGTAAATGCTAAGTGTATCATAAAAACTATTTTTATTTATATTTTCCCTTTCAATATCAACTAAATATAACAATGCCATTTCAAAGTCTATTAAATTTTCTATTACAAATTGTAATAAAAAATTAATAATTGCAATTTACAATTATTACAAAGATGACATTAAATATAGCTTTTTGGAATTATCAATATGGAAAATGTTGTCTAACTGAATCGGGAGAGTTTAAATGAGTAAATTCAATGCCAAAAAAATTTAATTGGGATTAATAAGATTACGTACCGATTTTTGTTGATTTTCATCAGTGATATTGGATGCAAAATCCCAGTCAGCACTGACCACAGCATTACAATCAGCAGATTGTTGAGCTTCATGATCCAACAAGAATTTCTTGGCTCTCAGTTCAGTTTCTGCTGGAGTCTCCAGCGGCAGTGGAGATTCTTCATCTTTCTACAAAATTTATTTAGTACAAATTAAGCTTTAAATGTGGAATAATGTAATGACGACAGTCCGTCACAGTTAAATTAAAAAAAATGATTTAAATTACCGTCACGAGATTGACAACTTTAGGTGGATTGACTGTTGTTTCTTCTTCAGTCTCAAGAGTAAAAATTGTGGTGGTAGTGGTGAGGAGAAGGACAACAAAGAGGAATAATTTCCCCATAATTTTTAACTATTGGCTCGTGCCAAAATAAAACAAAGAAAAAAATATATTCCAGTCAAATAGTCTTCAGATTGTGTGTTGTACAGGATGGAGAAGAGTTGTGAAGACTGGCTGAGGATGAGTGGAAGGCCTGGTCTTTTATATTCTCTCTCTTCCTCCTTTAGCTCCTCACTGAAACTAAAAGTAAAGTTGAATTGAATGCAATGCACAAACTCCAAACTTGACATTCAACTTGTAAAGTCAAATGTGATCAAATCATTTTTTAACCCTATCAAAACTCGAGTCAACAACAACAATGGAATTTTTTTTTGTACTCCTTGCTGTGCAGACAATATATATTCGTGTGTACCTTGATTATTATCATTATTTATTACGATTCCCTTCATGTACATTCTTAGACAAATAACACTTTTTATATTCTCTCCCGTATTGGTACCATCCACCAGCTGCAGCTATTCCTGGGGGATCTCAATTACATTGTCTCTCTAAATGTCCACAACAATTTATCCATTGTCCAGCCAACTCATCTCTATTGCCAATTTTATCTGACTATCTGTAGCAGGTCAATGGATTTATGCGAAAGAATTTACCATTGTTTTTTGTGCTTGGAATTTTAATGTCATCAATTTTTAAGATTATTCACAATCTTTGAATAGTAGCAGCAATTAGAATAATTGTTTTATGAATTATTTTACGATGTAAGTCTTCCAGTGATGAATCCTCAGGTGAAGTTAAAAACCACAGGAACATGGTTTTTTAGTACAGCATAGGGTACTTTGAGGTGGGCAGTTCATACACAGAATCATCGGTTTTGGACAGCATCGGGTATCAGGTTGTGGGATACAGGGATTTGGACAACAATAAGGTGGCTTTCTACAGCTCAAGCTGGGACAGCACTATTTAATTGGAAACAAAATCAGTTAAAAAAATAACCTAAAAATATTTAAGAGGACTTTGTCTCTTAATTTTTAACCTTTGGTAGACAGGGCTGTATTTTCAAGCAACAAGGTGGGAGAGGATTACAGCAAGGCTGCATTAAAAATAATTTTAATTATAATTTAATTTACTGAATTTTTTTGAAAGAGTTTAGACTACGTACAGGGGCACAACATGGTCTACAGGGTGCAGGACTACAACCGTCACTGTATGGAATTGGAGGACGTGGGCAAGGAGACCGAATTTCACAATCATTTTTAAAGGGATAAGGCTTCCCTCCACATCCTTAAAAAGAAACCCAATTAAGTTAATTTTAATTCTAATAAAATGATTAAATTCAGAAATTCTAATTCAATTCGTACCACAAATGGATGGGCAATTTGACTTTGGTCGTTGAGCAGGACACGGAATTCTACCTGTTGACCCACCACAATTAAAATTCAATTGAAATTCTTGACCTTGTGCACTCCCACATTGACCAGGTCGAGGCCAAGGATTTTGACCACAGGGTTTTGGACTAGGGTAGCCAATTGGAATGCATTGAGTGGGTCCATTGGACGGCTGTTGCATGGGACATTGGGGTACTCGAAATGTGGGTCTACAGGAGGGAAGTCCTGGACAAGGGTCATAACCACCAATCCCTCCATTTCTTACTGTCCCAAAACTCCTTCCATTGGGATTTAAACTACTACAAGATTGTTGAACTTGACCCCGACCACAACAAGCCATTTTACAATTTTAATTGTGCAATTAATTTAATTTTATCTACTTGAAAATTTTGACAGAAAATTGAGAGTGAAATTGAGAGTGATGTTGCTTGATTGATGGTGAGGAATGCAATAAAATTTTCAAGTGATTTTCATGAAATTGTTTACATTTTAAATTAAATTTAATTGGTTGTCATGACTCTACAAATTGAGTAAACAATTGTCAAAAATCAGCCAATGAATTCGAATTATTTCAATTGCCAATGAAATTTTCTCATTTTCTCCTCATTGCCTCTTCTACCTGCAATCGGTCAACATCCCTTCAAATTTTTTCCTACTTCCCCCCCCCCTCCCGTTTTCCAAAATTTCAATCAAAATTTGTAGTTTAAATTAAATTCCAAAATGCCTTGTGGTGGTAGTTACCCATCTCCTCAACAAATCTGCCAAGTTCCTTGCTGCATGCCTTTGAGCGTAAGTTGTACAATTTAGAAGATAAAATTACAAGCGTTTGACCTTTCAACTTTATTTTTTATTTCTGTAGTACTGCCCCGGATGCCAGCCTCCAGCTCCTAGAAATTGTTGTCCTTCTTATTGGCCTCCAATTGTTTACCAGGTAAAAGCCAAAACTTTAAACCAAATAATTAAAATTATTTGACAAAATTTTCTCTGTATTTTTAGCCACCCGCACAAAAGATTTGTGTGATTGTGAACAATTGCCCCAAGCCACACAATGATTGCAGTCCAGGATGCAAGGCCCCACAATTGCAAAGAAATGACGGAGCCTGTGGATCTCAACAACAGCAACCCATGTCATGTGGGCAACCTCAAAATCAAGGAAATTGTTGTGGACAACCTCAACAACAACAGTCTCAATGTCAATATCCTCCTGTCCATGTCGAATACGTCACCGAAAGACAATGTTAACATTTAATTCCCTTAATTGGCCATTTTCCAATTTCCAAAATTTAATTTCATGACCCAAATATTAAAGAAAATCTTGTCCAGTCTTTGTTTTGAATTTTTCCAGTTTTTGTTGGCATTCACACAGATAGTGTGGCATGTGTAATTAATTAAAGGGATAAAAAATGGGTGGAAAACTTGTTTATTCTCAGGGAACTCATAGACAAGGTAAATAGTTGACTATTTGCATATTTACGCAGGAGAATGAGTACACCCAACATTCATTAAGAAGACTCATCAAATGAGAGTCAAGAGGAAATTGAAGATTCACAGACCCTGAGAACCATTTTAAATTTAATTGTCAATTATGAAGATCCTTCATTCTAAACTAAAATCACTTTTAGTGATTCTTTATTTTCATCTTTTACGTCTCATTGCCTCTCAAGGTAAATTTTAACCATATTTTCTACATTTTATTCATTTTTAAATTCATTTTTTTCTTTTTTTGCAGGTGAACAAATTTGTAAGACTCAAGATGGACGTGATGGATTTTGTATTAATTTGAAGTCCCAAATTAAATTTTGTCCAAAATTTTATGCTCTACTTCAAAGTGGACATGAGGGAGATTGGGAGAGATTACGGAGGGCTTTTTGTGGCAAAAATATTAGCAAAGATCATGCAAGGGTAAGACATCATTCATTAATGTTTAATTTAATTAATTTTATGAATTATTACAACTCGTAAAAATTTAACTAATATTACTAATCTATTACTAATTAATGATAGATTTGTTGTCCACTGGATTCATATGAAGAGACACCCAGTAAACTGATGAGCAATCCGGTTGAACCGGACCATTCGAAGCATCCCAATTTTAAATTATTGCCCGGTGATATTAAATGTGGATTCCTCCGATTAGATTCTCGGATCATAGGCGGAAAAAATGCAGGACCTGGGGACTTTCCCTGGATGGCTCGAATTTCTTTATCTCAACGAAGTAACATTAAAACTCCCCCAAGTTTTGGATGTAGTGGAACAATCATCAATAACCGGTGATTAATTAACCATTTTAATTAAAAATTATTAAGTTAATAAAATAAAGATTGTTTAATTTGATCATTTATCAAAATTTAATTATTATGAATGATGATAGTTATATTTTGACAGCAGCCCATTGCTTACAGCCGGTTGTGTCAGGAAGTCATAATTTGTAAGAATTTTAATTAAATTATTTATGACAATCCATAATAATTTTATTATGAAGAATTAATTTTAAATTTCATCCAAGGTCAATCATTCGACTGGCAGAGACAGACGAGAATGTGAATCCAGAGTCAATTACTGATGACGGTTTTGTGGTGGCTACGAGTCCATATCTTGATTATGAACACGAAGAATTTATTGTTCATCCAAATTACACGGGAACAACCGGCTCACCCCATGACATTGCTTTGATTCGTCTCAAAAAAATAATTGACACATCATCAGGTAATTTTAGATTTAATTATCATTAATGATTTATTTAATGATAATTCTAGTAAGTTAAATTAATTCCCTGTGATCAGAGTTTACACGACCGGTCTGTCTTCCTTTTGTAAAGGAATATTATGTGGAAGGGAGTCTCATGGATGAAAAACTTTTGAGACAAAATGGGACCGTTTGTGGATGGGGAAAAACAAATAGTTGTGAGTTTACTTTAGTATTTTAATTAAATACATAGTCAGTTATTTATAAAGATTATTTAATTGAATTTTAGCTGCTAGTATAGGAAGTTCAATTTTACAGTACGTGACAGTGCCCATTCATTCGAATATTCTTTGTCGAATTGTTTATCAAAAATCATTTAACATCACTAATTCTCAAGTTAGTCCTATTGTCATTACATAACTTCATCAAAATCTAAAAAAAATTATACATGGCCTTTTCTGAGTAGATTTGTGCTGGTTCACAAAACGGCCAAAATAGCTGTTCCGGTGACAGGTGAGAATTAATTAATTTTAGAAATAAATAAACTGCAATTTGTAGTTAATATTTTTTGTGGAATATTTTAGTGGAGGACCATTGACGAGAGTAACACATCCGGATGATCCAAATACAAAAGCAAAATCTTACAGACATTTTCAAATTGTAAGTAATTTTAATTAATTAATATTTTGTTGAGGTCAGTAAATAATTGATATTATTTGTTTGAAGGGAATTGTATCTTTTGGAAAAGTCAAATGTGCTGCAACTAATGAGCCTGTAGTCTACACAAGAGTTCGCAATTATCTAACTTGGATTCTGGATAATATTAGAGAATAATTTAAACTGTTGAATTATTTTGTAAAGTTCCTTTAAATAAAATTTTAAATATTTCATGTTTATTCAAAATCGTCAAATTTTAATTTAATAAATTCATTTAAATGTTAATTAAAACGCTCACTCAAATTCCCAGGTCAAATAGTTAATTTATCGTAGAGCAGTCTAAATACTTACATTGAATTATTTATTGACTATGGATTCCGGAAGTTTCAAGAGTATCACAGTGAAATTGAATTGAAATATTGAACTTAAAGTTGTTCTTTGATCCACTACAATTACATAATTGTAATTAAATTCTGATTATTTTGACAATTTAAATGATTTACTTACATTTAGATATTGATTCACTCTGGTATAAACTCCTGGATAACCTGTATTTTAGACACCATTATTAGAATTTAGTTTATGTTACTGGAAAATATAAAATGTCTACAAATATTTTACCAGGTTCTGCACACCTACAAAACAAGAATTTCAGTTAATTAACAAATTACTTATTTAATCCAACAAATTCTTTTAAGTTAATTATGCAAAATAATAAAGTTTCAAGTTTACCGAATTCCCCATGAAACTACTCCAATGCTATACCACCGATCTCTTATTTGATGCTGCAGTGGCCCACCTGACAATTATTTAAATGAGTCATCAAAGAATTCTAATTAAAATTAATTATTTCAATGAAATTTATGTACCTGAATCCCCTTGACATGAATCACGACCCCCTGAAATCAAAATGAAAGAACTGTTAAAGTTAACACTGGTAAAATATTTAAATTATTCAATCGATGAAGGAACCTGATCGAACTCCAGCACAAAGATTGGTTTCCTAAATACAAAAAAATAAATAATTAAATAATGCAGTCAATTAAATATTTTTAATTTGGACTAATATTGACCTCTATAGGTTGACTATAGGCTGCCTGACAGTCTTCCTGTTTCCAAATGGGAACGATGACCTCCATGAGAACGTCTGAGACTGGTCCACCATAATAAATTGTTCCGAATCCTGTACAAACACTAAAATTAAGATTACCATTTAAATTACATGAAAGTTTTTAAAATTACCAGTGACTATTCCAACTTCATTAGTAAAATGAAATTGTGGACCAGGGGGTGGCAGACAAATGTGGCGAATTTTACTATTAAAGTAAGCAGACTCACGCAATTGAATGACAGCAATGTCATTCTTGTAATTGTACCTGTATTAAATTATTCAACCATTTAATTTATAATTAAAATTTTAAAGTCATGTGAATATTCATTACCGATTGTAATCTTTATGCATTTTGATGGCTTCAACTTCAAAGTCTTTCGCCACTGACTCGTTCAATTTGGCAAAGTCATACTCTCCAAGTCTAATTTTCAAGTCTGCTGGAGAAAAGCTAAGAACACAAAATATTTTGAATTATTATATCATTTAAAATATTTAACCTAAAATTAAAATCAACTCACGAGTCGACACAATGTGCTGCTGTTAAGACATGCCATTCTGAAATGAGAACTCCTCCACAATATTGACCACTTCGAGCCTCTCTAAAAAATTTACAGGGTTAAAAATAATTAAACTTTTATCTGCTATACTGACTGCCAAGACCAGACGCGGGACAAACCAGATCAAAAATAAGAACACAGTTTTAGAGAGTGTAGTTGTGGATCTACAAAACTGTTTTTTCATTTTTTCTAACTTTTTTCTCTTTTTTCCTTTTCCTAGGTCATTTTGACTTTGACTTTGAGCAGGGCAGGGGTCACAGAATTCAAGATTTCGAAAAAGTGCAAATGCAGTTTTATAAAGTTATTTCCATACATAGTGTTTTTTCAGAACGTTGGTACTAACCGGAACCCTAAGCCAAGTGGTGACCTAAAGCAAGCCATGTTGACCTCTAGAGGTCAAACAAATAAAAATTATGCTATGACCACAATGTTAACTTTGATCAGAAGCATAAGAAGAAAGTTTTTGCCAAGTTTCAGAAATTTTGCACTAAAACTAACGAGGAGAAACCCAAGGGCTTGAAACGAGTTGGGACTTGAGATTTGGTCCACTCGTAGTTTGAGTCATCCTGACAACGAAAAGTCAGGTTAGAGCATCTCATAGAAAGGAAATTCCGAGAAACCCCGGGTCAAAGTTCGGTGTTTTTCTCATTGTCGGATATAAGGTTTTTTTGATCTTCATTGGCAAGAGTGAGCCCCACAGCCTAATGGTGGAGAGAGCGCGCTTGTTTTTGGAGGTCTCAGGTTCGACTCCCCGTCTGGACAATATTTTTTTTGTCTATTTGCTATGTTTTTTTTACTCCAAAGTTATCCTACAGACAAATGTTGCCTATTTAAACATGATCTCACCAACAAAAAAGTTTATTGACCTTTCTTGTGACCTTTATGAGATCATTTGCATAAAATCATGGTAAAAAAACCAATCATTCAAAAATTATGAAAAAAATGAGACGAAAAAAAAGAACAAACATATTTGTGTATTGTGGGTAGTGCCGCATATAGAAATTGATGAATCATGAATTTCATAGAAAAGTGACTGACCTGTTTGAGTCAATGGGGTACTATCTATTCTTCCAAATAAAAGTTTTGTGTCGGAAGTTTTCGTTTTAATATTTTTACAACAATGACCCTTTTTTATGGTCCTGATAACAACGTCCCAATTAAACAAAGTTTTCAAACAAATACCTTGATTGTTGAGTTCAGTCATTATTTGTGAATGTAGCTGACATAAAATTATATATACTCATGTATATAATTCTCTGTGTACTCTTTTAAAAAATCTCTCTTTCTCGGTATTTTAAAAAGAAGTTTTATATTTTAAGAGGCTCAATGAATGAATGCGAATGCATAAATGAATGAATATGAGACTGAATGACACTCAAGTGTAACTTGAGTGTCGTTTAAAGTCATAGTCTCTACACAACAGTAAAGGATATTATTTTGAAAATAATATTTTCCCAATATTCCACAATTAAATCTCAAAACTGCATTCCATTTTTGTCTTTCTGACCATCAACTTGTCCTCTGAAAATCCATTTTTTTAAATTTACACACATTTTTTTAAGTTTTTGGTCATAACGTACATTATGGACCTTTTTCTGACCTTCTTTGACCTAGGTCAACGAAACAAAGAGCGCTAGATCCACAACAATTAAATTATCTACAAAACGGTGTTTTTGTCATGCACCTGGTCCTAGCTGGGATAAGCTGTAAAGACACTATAGGTAAATTGGTTTGTTTATGAAAAAAGGTCATTTGAAGTCACTGACCCTGCTCCATCTGCTCTTAATAAACTCGACATCCATGGCCAGGCTTGAGGGTCAGCAACACGACCACCAACAATCCTCGGAATTTGTTTCTCACTGACACCGCATGCCCTTGAAGATGGAATGAATTCAGTTGGACTAGGTCTCGGTGCTGTAGGTCGAGGACGAGGGGTGGTTCTTTTTGTAGTTGGTGGCGGTCTGGCTCCCGTTTCCGAACAACAGACTCCAACATAAGTATTTTGAATGACACAAGAATATTGTAGAAAGGCATAGAAATCGTTTCGAAAAGTATCTTGAAGACAATACTCCACATGACGGCAGTATCCTCTCTGGTTCAATGGCGTCCGACATTCAGTGAATCTCTCATTTTGCTAGTGCATAAAATTTGTCAACTTTTCCTTCAAAATAATTAAAAAGGTCATTTAAATTTTAACTAACTGGCTCCGTCGCAAGGAAATAAAATCGACTCTCCCCTTGTTCGTCCTGCAGCTGAACTCCACTCCCATTGTAATATTCAGTGTTCCAGTTGACATCCAATGGACGGACATCAACAGGCCGGGGTTTAGTTGGGCATTTTTTGGTTCGACTTGGAACACAAGGCTTCACTTGTGCTCCATTGGTCTGTCCAGAATTTGAGTCCTGTCCATTTACATTTAAATCGAGTACATTCAAACCCAACAGTCCTAAATTTAATCCTTGTCCTGGCTTTTTTGTTGTCGTTCCTAATCACAATAATAATTTAATTCTGTTCATTTAGTAAGCTGCTTTAATGTGTAGTACCTCCGAGATTCAAGACTCCGAGTAGCCCTTGACCTGTAGATTAAATCAATTTAATTTCATAATTCAATGACAATTAAATAAATTACCTTGTATGGCAGTAAAAAAGCTGAATAGAAAAATTGCAAGGAAAATGACACAATTCATTTTACAAAATGTGCAAAAAAAAGTGGATTGAGCAAGAATGATCTTTGACTGCAATGAAGGATGAAAATAGAAGAAATGGAATTGAAGCAAAAAACGTGGTGAGAAAATCTTTTCATACGCAAAAAAAGTTCTGTGTAACATTGTATGCATTAAAAAACATGGAGTTGTTTCTATATTCCATAAAATCAACTTAATTAAAAGGGAGCCAGAGCTAGGCAGTACCTGTCAATGAGACAAATTATAGTCAACTTAATGTTTATTTTTTACAAGGTGAAGGTGAATCTCGTTCAGCAAGTTTTTATAAATCTAAATTACGTCACACTCAACTGACTTTGCTTGACAAAACTTGAAATTACAAGGAAAATGATCCATCCCTGGATGACATCAATTAATTAACAAGGAATTTCGGTTTAATCATGATTTACCAATTTAATTATTATTCAATTTTTTTCTACATTTAAATAATGTTGGAGTAATTTTAATTTATCATTTATTCCTATTGTTGACACCTGTAAATAAAAACAGTGGGTTTATATTGAAGGAAATTTAATTTTAAATTTAATTTAAGCGTACATTAAAGATAGCCACCATTAGAGCAACTAGGGAAATATCGGCCACAAGTCGCGTGACAACATGGACTAGATCCAGCTCGACTGCAACTTCCACAATTTGAGACGGGCCCACAAACTCGAGCATAAGGGTCATAATGAGGATTTGGATAATTACAAGGGGCTGCTCGACACCGAAGACTGGCACATTTGGTTGGACATCCGGGACTCATACAGCCCGTCAGGGCTTTTCTTGGGAGATCTGATGGGGAGCAGAATGGGGGGAGGAGTGGAGGATAATTGCAACATCTTGTGGGAGCTGAATAGGAACTTCGACAAGCTGGTGTTGGACAACAAAACTACGCATAAAATAATCCATAATTAAATTCGTCATTAAATTATAAAAATCAAGGCTTAAAAAATGTGCATACCCCACAAGATATAATTAGATAATTTTGACACAAGACTTCTACTGTGCTCACTCCTGGACCATTTGGGTTATGTAGGCAGACAACTTTTGAAGTAGACAACTCCAATTTTACAACACCGCAATTTCATTAAAATTTTACAAGTGCCTGGGTACCATGGCAACTCAATTAAAATTTTCTTTAAATTAAATTCATTTCATGTGAAATTTAATGACCTTCATGGTCATTTAGTTTGTACCAATACAGTTGCCAATTTGATTATTTTGTACTTAATTAATTAATTAAATTGAACTGTGTTCAATGTCAGTTAACAGTTGTCATCATTTTGAGCCAAAAGACATAAATTTTCATATTCCCGACGCCCTTGACTTGCGGCAAGTTATC
>JAQIVZ010003250.1:0-15058 GCA_034700945.1 Arrhopalites spinosus
CAGGAATGTTCTAGTAATTGACTAAGGTTTACTTTTAGGTACATTTCAATTTCCAGAAAAAATAGTTCCATTTTTTTGTAAAAAAGGCAAGATTTCTTCCCGTATAAAATTTGAAAAAAAAATCATAATCACCTTTACGGAATGTTGTACATGATGAGAAATCTAGACAGAATATAATATATTGATATTATGATGTATTACATAAGTAAACATGCTATATGAGATGGGATATGTATAAAGTGACCTTTTGGAAGACCAGAAACAACAGAGATAAATCTAGGTCCAACTAAAAAAAATAAATATAATTTCAGTAATCATCTTGAAATGGTACAAAATTAATTTCATTAAATGAGAGTATAAGGACTCTAGTTTCAAGGACTAAAATCCGAGTTTTTACCTTGCCAACGACTATTGAGAACTCGGCACATGTCACTAGAATGATTTGGAGGTGGTTGTTGTTGAATTGGTTCCGGTGGGACTTCTAGTTCTAGTAAGGGATTCTGAATGTTGTTACTATCACCGCCGCCACTACCAGTACCAGTGATTGAAACATTATTATTATTATTTCCACTTGTAGAGTAATATTGTTGCAAGTCGTGAAGAATTAATCCATTAAAACTAATATTGGACGTCTTTAACCCCGTTATAAAAGCACGTGTCACCAGCCTCGTTAACCAACTGACACAACTCATGTTCTTTTTCCATATCCCGAATTATCCTATCATAATAAAACCCGTCTACCAAAAAACAAAGATAATTGTGTTCACTAAATCTCATTTAATAATATTTATGATCTCTTGGTCTATAGCCTTGGGCTAAGAATTAGAGTGGGAAGAAATATTTTGAATCCTGAAGGTTGTCTCGAAAAAAGTAGACAACCTTGCCTGTGCAAACCACAATGGGAGTCCCATTATGGGACTCTAAATGAACCAAAATAATATTTTTAGGGGACCAGAAGTATTAATGTGAGGATGATTTTAGTTTGAGTTATGTCACTTTCCATTTCAGTCATAATACTTTTTTTATTCATGGTACAAATTTCGACAAGAATTTCACATGTAAATTTCAACGTTAGTACTTTGTAAGTACTTTGTAGACAGCGTCATAATCATCATTAATTGTCTATCGTATCTTTGTAAATTTAGTAAATTATCATAATATAGTAAGTTAACACCAACGATGGAATTATTTGAATTTGTTTTTTGTACATACACAGTTTTCCCTCTGTGTGCCCACCACAGTCTGTTTGAAGGCTTATAATATCTCAGTAATAAATTAACCAATACGGTAATAATTAATTTAATTAAATTAAATTATATCAAAGGTATACATGAATGAACAGATCAAGAACAACAACAAGAATCAACAAATTAGTGTGAATACGAAATGCTTTAGACAGGTATATAACTAGTTTTCATGTTCATGGTTCTGCATCAGCGACGGCATTGATAAATAGAAAAATCTAATGTTTGGCAAAATACTTCATCTTTTCTTCTGGATCTGGGATGATGGTATCTGATCCAGGGGACCACCCAGCTGGACAAACTGTTTGAAAAAGGAGAACGAAACACATGAAATTTCAGCAAAGAAAACAAATTTTTTCAATAAAAGAAAGCACTTTCTTAGTAACATATAACGTACCTTCTCCATGTTGGTCAGTATATTGAAATGCTTGCACTAAACGGAGAGTTTCATCCACACTACATGGAAATAAAATAAAAGATATAAATTAAATTAACGACTAAATAATATGGTTGTTTCAGTAAACAATAAATTATTATGCTTTATCTAGCAAGTACTCACCTTCGACCGACTGGCAAATCATTCATTGTCATTTGTCGGAGAACACCCTTGCCATCAACGATAAACAAGCCTCTGTTGAATATAAAATATATAAAATTTAAAACTATCAGTTACTTTTAAAAATTCAACTAGGATAAAACATTCAAAATGGATAACCTCAAGGTATGTCCAAGATCTTCCAAGTAAACACCATAGTCCTTGGCAATTTTATGTGTAAGGTCAGAGAGAAGAGGAATTTTAAGAGGACCTAAACCACCTTCTTTCCTATAATTGGTATTTTAAATTTGTAAATGTGTATTCACATACCACCTAATAGGATGAAATAATTGAGTCACATTTTTGGATGGTCCAACTTATGGATTTGGTATTATGTAATAATTTTATTAAAATCATAGTATGCAGAATTTAATGGGGTACAAGAAGGTGTCATTAGATTTTTTCCAACTTTGCACATTCTCATTTTGTTCATATCCTTTACACCCCAACGCGCTGTTGAAAACTGATAAAATTTTCACACGAGTTTGGCCATTTATTGACAGTCCTGGTGACCGAGTTGGAAGACATGAGGTTAACAGGGTCAACTACTTTGCCAGTCACTTTTCTAAGCCCACAACTCATTTTACGTGTACACAAGAGCAATATATGTACACGCGTATATATACATAAAGGTAAATGGTGACCAAAAGTGTCCGGAAAGACATTGCAACCTTTTCTCTAGAACACAGTAGCTATCCCATGGTCATGTGGATCAAAGGGTCATTCTTAGTTTCTAAGATCTTGAAAGAAGTTGAAAATGTGCCTCAATTGTTTGAGACGAAAAATCGACTTTTCAACCTATTTTGACACCGTGACCTGTTATGTGTAAAGTTGGGAAAAATCTAATGACACCTTCTTGTGCCCAATTAAATTCTGCATACTATGATTTCAATAAAATTTATTACATAATACCAGAGTAATCTATGAGTGGAATTGGACCGTCCAAAAATGTGACTTTATATACATATATAAAGTGCAGATATACAGGGATAGTCAAATGATTTGGACGGGTCCAAAAGGGGAGCAGGTAGAAAAAGGGGCTCATTGACGCTATATAGTTCTCAAAAAAGTATGTGACATTGAGACAATGGTAAAAAATAAATGACTCGTTTTTTATAATACACATGTTTCCTTGTTTGATTAAAATTAAATTAAACACAAACTTTTCTGAGACCTGGATAGCGTCAATGAGCCCCTTTTTCTACCTGCTCTCCTTTTGGACCCGTCCAAATCATTTGACTATCCCTGTACAATGTATATCTGCACCGTAGTTTTAAAACAAAAAACATGAAATTCATACCTTGGTGTGCTGATCCAAGCAAGATGTGTGAAATGTGAATCCACTGAACATGCTACAACCTCAGCATTTATTTTTCTAAATTCATCCACTCGATCATTGAACGCCAAAATCTCGGTTGGACAAACAAATGTGCTGTAAAATAAAAGAAATGGTATATTCACAAAATATGTTCAATCAATAAATGGTTTGAAAAGTTAGTAAACATAACATAACATGTTAGAGAACTCACAAATCAAGAGGATAGAAGAAAAATACAAGATATTTTCCCTTAAAGTCTGAGAGTTTGAGCGGTTTAAACGATCCATTGATAACTGCTGTTCCTTCCCAGTCAGGAGCAGGCTTTGAAACTAAACGTGACAACAAACATATATTATTCATTAAGAATCAATATCATTCAATCAATACGCTGTTAGTAGTCATTGTCCTAGTATGTATTATGTATGATTGATAATGTATACACGTGTCAAAAATCATATTAATTGAAAGTTTTAAACTTACTCATTGCTTTTGTCCATTGAAGGGTATGACCTGAAGATTTTGAAGTCTCTTGTGGATAGACACTTCCACCGGCAAATGAATAGCATTGGTCTGTCGCAAGGACGGTCACCGACGAGATTAGACAGAAGGTTAAAAATCCGAAAATTACATTCAGTCCAGACGACATAATTGAGCAAGATTTACAGAATACTTGATGTAAAAGTGTCAACCGGCAGGTCACTTCTAACAACTACTATCTAAGCTGCCGGAGAGAATTCTGTCAAAGTAAAATTTTGTTCTAATGCAGTTGACAACAGTCTGTGCGAAGGTTTTATCGCATATGGACGGCCCAAGCTATACACGTGTAAACCCACTATGTACAAATGTTAATTTTGATTGTACTTAAAGGGAAAATATAACCGATATTTTGGCGATATCTCCAATTAAAGTTAATATTTAAAATCTGCGGGAAAATATTTGAACAGGTTTTTTAATTTAACTTTTTTTATGATATGCAAACAGGTTTTTTTTTATTTTTTATGTCGTTTCGATATTAATTATTGATAATACAAAATTTCCAAAATACAAATTTCATGACCATTTAATTAAAGCTTCAAAATAATTTGAATGCCAAATAGGTTACTGTCATTACTGTCAAGTCAAATGACGGATGCCAAAAATCTAATGATTAATATGCACAATATGCAGAAAAATGTAAATTTTGCTTTGTCAAGACTAATTTTCATGTTGTGTATGTTGGCCCGAAGTTGACTTTCATGATTAGTCACATTAGAGTTTAATTAAAAAACTAAACAAAATTCATATGAGCAAAGTATTTACTTTGTTTTGATGTCCTTGCTTTCATAGCGGATTGGCTCAAGAATTTTTTTGTCAATTGAATTTTAATTTTGACGACTCTTAGGAATTTCTAATTAAATTAGTGAAATATAATCCCGAATGAGTTTGTAGTGAATTCGGAGAAGATGGAGGAAGAGCAGGATTCTGTAGGATTTATTACTGTTGGTGAATATCATCAAATCAATCCAGAAATTGTAAAGACAGAAGATGATGAGGAAAGGGTTGAACAAGAATTGGAGTCGGAAGAAGAAATTGACTTTCCCTTAGCATCTGAAATGACTCAAGAAATTGTCCAAGTGCCAGATGATAGTCTTGTTTTTACTGAATCTGTGGAAGAATTTTGTTGTGCTTGCACATTATCAACTTCTTCTGGAGTGAAGGAATTTCCAATCCCAAATGAGGAGAGTCAAACTACCACAGTTATAGAAGCACTCTCATTAATTTTTGAATATCCAGCACTAGCGACCAAAGGTAAAGGTCAAATCTTTCATGGTGAAGAACATTATACTCTTTGTAAAACGTGTGCTACCGTCTTCATGCAACTGTACAACATGTATCAAAACTTTACAAAATTGTTGGAGAGTAAAGGTCGTATATTAGAGAAGATCAATGAGAAGTTAAATCAGATAGATTCACAATTTACAAATCAGTCTCTTGACAGTGGTACAGTAGAAGTTTTAAATGAGAGGGATAGGTATACATCACCTCATGATACGAGATTAATGATATCACAACAAAATGTGACTACAAGTAAGAAATTTGTTCAAATTCATGTTGTTCAGAATTCTGAGACTCAACAGGAAAGTCAGGATGAAGACTCTTCACCTAGAAAAAAGAGGGGAAGACCAACAAAGAGTGGACGATTAAAGGTGTCATCCATTAAAATTGAGCAACAAAATGATTCCAGGAATGAACTGTCCAGAGTGAGTCAAAAACAAAAAAATAAAACCAAAGTTACAATTGTCAATGATGATGAAGACGACTATGACCTAGTAGATGCTTACATTCCGGAAGTTCAAGTTTCATATGATGATGAATGGCCAGAAGGTTAGTAGATTAAATGACATTTCAACAAATTTATTTTTCACAAAAAACCCCTTGTTTATACAAAATGTTAAATGTTGTTTTAGCCTCTACTCAAAAAACTCGAGGAAAGAGTGGGAGGAATAGAAAATCTTTGGAAGCTCGTAATTCTAAACGCTCAAAACCATCATCATCCACTATAACGGGTAAAAAGAAGAAGAAAAAGGGAGTTCAGACAAGAGAAACTATAACAACTGACCCAGATGGAACCATTGTAGTGCAAGTACAACCAACAACTAAAAGAGTTCGAAATTGGAAAAAAGAGTCATGGATTGAGAAAGCAAAGCAGGATCCTACAAGAACTTGTGACCTTTGTGGCAAATCATTTATTTTCCCTGCTGTCATGCTTCGACATAAGAAAATTGTCCATCAAGGTATCCAACTATTCTTACAAAGCCTTACTAACTATGATTGGGATGGCGTAAAAAAATTAATAAAATTTGTATGACTGCAGGTTTGAAACCATATGAATGTAGTTCATGTGGTAAGAAATTCACTCAAAAGGTCATTCTGAACAAGCACACTTGTGACTTTAGTAAGGAGACTGGAAATCGTGACTTTTTACAAATGACCCGAGAGGAAGAACTACGGAAATTTGTGTGTAAAGTATGTAATAAAAGATTCAAGTATCCAACCCATCTCACCCTCCATGAAATGAATCATCGTGATGAAAGACCCTTCCCTTGTGACCAATGCGATAAAACTTTTCGACGTCCAGATCATCTCAAGTATCATGTGCGGATTGTCCATGTTGAAGAAAAAAAATTTATCTGTACCAAATGTGGACAAACCTTCAAGGTATTCTATTTAAAAAAATACATGTCCCTTTATTTTTTCAATTTTTTAAAAATGCATTAAATGCATCTATTATGCAATTTTTTGTAGAGTATTTCAAGTTTACGGGCCCACGAAAAGAAGCACACCTCAGATCAAGGGCACCTTTGCAACATTTGTGGTACAAATTCCTTCTTTAAAATTTAATGATTAAATTGATAAAATTTCTGTAGTATCCACTACATTCAGTATATATTTCATGTGTTATTTTCCATAGGTAAAAGCATTAAGAGCATGTATCAAATGAGTCGTCATCAAAAGACACATCAAGACGAATTACCCTTTGTAAGTTCACAACTACTTTAATTTATCAAAAATTCAAATCCATTTGACAGGTTTGAAATTCTGTGTTGTACAAACATAAAACGTTTTTTTTTCTTTAAATGTTCTCCTCTACCCTGACCTAATCTGATGTCGACTACACTACTATCAGGAATGCCCAGTTTGTCATAAAAGGTACTACATGATTTTTTGTCCCTCGTTAATTTAATAAATTAAATTTGTAGCGTTTAGTTCGGACAATCAATTTTTTTGGTTTCTTTTATTTCAGATTTAAAATGAAGGATTATTTGGGACAACATTTGAGAAGAGGCAAGTCCTGCTCAAAGAAATTACCTGCAAAGGGATGTAGCAGTTCTTTTGATTCCATGTCAATTCCTACAGAGATGAGTATGAATGAGAATGGTGCTAATGATAAAACTGAGGCATCGTCACATCATCAACTACATAATAATAGCAACTATAATAGTGGGAAGGATGGAGACAATCCGTCAGGGGAGTATCCAAGAGTTCAACTTCCAGTAAGTGAGATGATCTCAGTATCCACAATTCCAATGGAATTTGCCTGTTTTCCAAGTCCAGCTGTCGATGAGCGACTTTTAACTGAACTCTAAAAAAACAAATGTTACTACTGAATTTTTTTTGTATACAAAAAATATGAATAATAATAATAATTTCTCCTTATATTTTCTTTGAAATTTCGTACACCAATAATAATAATAGACACTACAGTATAGTATAATCCGCGATACAAGTATATTGTATTTGACGCCTTTCTCAATAATATGACAAGATACTGACAGTATCATACTGTATATATGAATGTAATGCTGCTTACGTTTGTCAGAACATTATAGTGATCTATTTTAGTTTACAGATATGTATGATTTAAAAGAAACCAATAAATGTAAAACAGAAGTCATTATTATTATTATGACTACCTACTAATGGAACTTATTATAAAAGTTATAAAAGTTACAATAAAGTTTTTGGCTATATAATAAAATTAAAATTATAAAATTTTTTTATTAAAAACAAGCTTCATTTTATTCAAATTATGTGTGAAAAATATTTGATATGTCATAAATTAATGTTCGTTTGAACTTTTTTTGGAATTTATCAGTTACAAAGTTTATTATTTTGTTTAAAAATCTGCATAGTCAGCGACTATTAGTCATAATTACTTGGGTGGCTCCGCAAGTTACGCTTCCCTTTCCTTTCACCATCCTTTTGTTTATTGTCACGGCGTTCATTAGGTCTTTGAGTTGTACTACTACTTTCGAGGGTTGACTGTGGAATTCGCTTCAATTTCACTTTGACATTTTTTAACCTGAATTCTTTTTTATAGTCTTTTGGGGAAGATTGTTCTTGTTTAATTTCCCCATCCCTGCGATGCTCGATATTTGGTCGTGAAGCTGTAAAAGGAGAAAAATTGTTAATAAGCATATATAACTCTTCAAGTGACGATTTTAATTTAATGTTATCGCCCATGTTTAGATTCAGTCAATCTTTGGAATGACTAATAATATATACCTTCATCATCCTTCAATGTTCTGTGGCGTTTGGGGCTTTTTAGTAATTTACGAACATGCCATAGTGATAATGCAGGATCATCTTCCACTCGCACCAACACCACTTTAACACGTACATTATGTATATTTCCATGCTTTGTACTTTCGTTTTCTGGGACAGGTTCGGGTTGATTCATTTCCACAGGAGAATCAGTCACTGGCGGTGTAGCTGGGGAAATAGTAAAAAAAACATTTTAAATACATCTTTTAAAGTCCAGCTTATTGAGAAACACCCATTTCTATAATTAAAATGAACAGCAAATTCAAAAGGCCCTACCTTTAGAGAGGACAATTTCTTTTACAGACGAGGTGTCTGAATCTTCAAAAGAACTATCAGAACTACTACAGTGATTCTGTGTATCCAATGTCATGTTTCTATACGGATTATCTTCATCAGTAGATTCAGTGTCAGAAACATCGTTTACACTATGCCCATTTGGAGGTGACCGGGGTGACACTGCTTTTGAACCACTCGTTCGTTTACTGACTTTATACGGCGTATTCACGCTTCTCTTTGACGGAGATGGTGTCTTGAGACTTTTCTGTGACGGAGAGGGCTTATTTGGGCTTTTCTTTGACTTTTGTTTCTCTTTGTCTTTTCTCTCTTTTTCTACTTCTTTACAAACTTCTGAATTCATCTGATCGGTGGACGAAGTCTCAGAGAGTGAATCTTTCATTTTTTCAGGCTGTCCATCTTCATCGTCTTGTTCTAATTCCTTGAGGGAGTTTGGAGACGACAATTTTGATCTTAGATTTCTTAGACCACCCAATTTAAAAGTATTCCTTTTCTGATTTGAGCTTGAGTTGGAGTCATGACTTTTATCAAATATAGCACAATTTATTTTTGGTGATGCTGAACTACCACTCCTCGTACAATTTCGAATATTGGTCGCATGCTTATTGGGACTTTTTTGTGGAGTTTTCAAAGTTGAGGGCAAAGCCTTATCCTTACTTTTAGAACTCATAGAACTAGCAGAAGAGGTAAAACAGTCATAAAGCGCTTTATTATAGTCTCCAGCAAATGAACTGGACTTGGAGGAATGCTCATCCACTTCATTCTGCCGACTGGGCACCTTCTCCTTCTCACTGACGGGTGATGAACTCAAATTATTGTCCGGATTCACACTGTTAAAGTACCTGTTCACTTTTTCTGTAGTTGTTTCTTCATCCACGATTGGAGCTAAACCGGGTGCAAGAACTAAGGGAAAAAGTGATACATTTTATTAGACAAAATAAGACAAATATAAAATTATTAATCAGAATACGGTACTCGAAGTATTTTCTTGTAGGTAGAACATACTTGATTTATGGTAAGGTTCAATTTTCAAAACACATTCATCATCATCCTTCTCTGTACATATATAGCGAAATTTTTTGTAGTCAAATGGAATAATTAAATTGTCTGAATTTTCTTCCTTTTCTGGAGTGAAAATAGCCTAAAGAATTCAAGACGTAATAATTAGCTAATAGTTATACATCTTTTGTTGATAAAAATTCAAAAAATTCAAGTACCATACTACTTACGTCATGTCTGTAGACGGCCATATAATTTATTTGTTGTTGCCTGGAGTTTAAAGCAATCGTCGGACCATTTAGGAGACAATTATGTCCAAATATCATCATGAAATCCCCCTCCTTCAAAACTAATGACAGCAGCTCAGCCAGTGAATCATCAGCAAAAATTTTCCTTTCAGTCCGAGTTAAATCAGTGTCATCAGCTGTCGGAATTACGATGGCATCCATGGCTAATCTCTGACGATTGTTCTCTTGGCACAACCCATAAATCTTTGTTATCTGGACCTATAATTTTTCCAAATTAATCACTATTATCAGTAACCATTTTGTCGTAAAAAAATTTACTATTTAATTAATCGTAATAAACGTACCCCTTCAGACTGCATAGGATCATAATCAGAACAATCATCGTGAATTTTTTGATAAAACAGCTCTTCCAGCATGGTGTGAGATAAATAAGTCCCTTTGTACTTGCCAATGTGTTTTCCTATCTTCCCATGTAATTCAGCACTGTAAATTCTCCAGAATACCCAATTTCCATGCTCTGGAACTCTAGGACGAAAGAATGGTAGAACTAGATGTGATGGTGCTTTAAAATTGTCCAAATCCAAATCAATGTCGATAGTAGATGCAGGAGTAGGTGCTCGTTCTTCAATCTCTGGACAAGAGTTTAGGAGATGAAATGCAGGAGATTTAGGACGGTCCTCAGAATCATTACTAAAATACAATAGCAATACAATATTTATAAAGTGTTAGAATTTAAATATTGATTAGGAGAGTCTGACACTGTACTTAAGAGAATATAATAGTTGTGTTAACCTAACGAACCGTTTTTTACGGGACGGAGACTTGACAGAGTTACTTTTAAACAATGGGTTTCGTTTGAGCACATTTATCCAGACAGACCTAGCAACACCAAAAATATTCATCATTCATGTACGTCCATTATAATGTGAAATACTCTACATACCCCTTCTGAGGACTTTTATCAACGGTGACTTTGCTCTTCTTTGTCGTCCCTTCAGGTTGATGTTTTCGTAGTCCTCTTAATTCCGGCTGTTTTCGTTTTAGCCCTGGTCTCCCTTCTCTGGTCATGACGCTGTGTATGAAATTGTTGTGTATAAAATGACAAGTCTTGATTGCAACTTAATAATAATAACTCTCCAAGAAAGAATGATTTAAAACTATCAAAAAATTCACAATTGTAGACTTACAATTTGTGTCCATTTCCCTCCCTCAAAGATGTCCTTGGTTCAGAGGGAATAAAGTCATTCTTGTTCTTTGTTGTTCAATGTTTGTCACAAACGAAGTTAAGTTTATGCAATTAACGGAATAGATGTTAATTTAAAAGTGCATATTAATTATATCTCGTGTACATTGTATATACAAATAGTGACCTGATTTATTGTAATATCACATTTTTAAACAAGTGTTTTTTAACTCTGCTTTAAAAGAGAGAGAAAGTCGCCTTTTTTGAGCACTATAAGCATGACCCTTTGACAGGTCATTTACATTTTTGTGTAGAAGAATTAAAGTTCAGCTACTGTACGTAAACTTATTAAATGTACTACAATAGACAAAAGACGAAAACAAAGAGAAAAGTTAAATACACAAAATCTGAAAAATCTTTTGAAATGATTTCCATACCCAATCTCAATATGGTGATGATAATCAATTGGACAAAAATTTAAAATAAACATTGCAAAAACACAAAATCAACAAGTTATACAATAACAAATGACGTTTTTTTTATATCAAAATACAAAGTATTTAATATTCATCCGCCGTCATCGTTCGAGATGAATTTTGTTGAGAGCGTTAAACACTGATTCTTTCATTGTTAAAATAAATTTTGCTGGGTCAGTTGCTGTAATTATAGAAGTTCCGGCGACTATCATATTTGCACCCGCCTATAAATCCACAGTAAAAAACGTTTCTTGTCGTTTCATATAGAGAGCACTCGTCACTGATTAGTCATCAGCACTGTATAAATTTAAAAAACTAAAAAAAAATTCATGTAAACTTACGTCAGCACATGCTTCAATATTGCCCAAACCAACACTACCATCAACTTCAATGTCCAATTCGGGGTAGTTTTTACGAAGGTACTCAACTTTTGACAACATGTCAGCTTTAAAACTTTGACCACCAAATCCAGGTTCGACAGTCATTATGAGAATCATGTCGGCTAAATCAACATGAGGAATTATTTCTGACACTGGAGTCCCAGGTTTAATTCCTATTCCAACCTGGAATCACAAATCAAATTATAGTCAATTGGTGGACAACATTTTAACTTTCTCCTTTTTACCTTCATTCCTGATTCCCGAATTTTTCGGCATAGTCCAGGAACATCTCGAGTAGCTTCCAAATGAAAAGTATATTGATTTGCTCCAGCTCCACTCATTGGTTCAACCCACTAAAACAACATTTTTCAATAAAAATGTTTTAAAGATAAACCTCGTGTAAAATTAGTAATGCCGAAAATGATTACACATTGATTGACCTTTGTCTTACCTGTTCAGGCTTGGCCACCATCATGTGAAGGTCTAAAAATGCTTGAGGAATTTTTGTACGAAGACATTTAACAACCGGGTGACCAAAGGTTAGATTTGGAACAAAGTGACCATCCATCACGTCGAGATGCAAATAATCTGCACCATTATCTAATAATCTAACTGACTCTGAATAAATATTGGACAAATCCGCATTCAAGATTGATGGGCCGATTTTGCACGTTAGAGACATTTCGTCCCAGGGCACAAATGAAGAGATCACAAATAAAAAAAATTCTATGTCAGAAAGGAAAAATTACAAAGAGAGGGGATATCCGTGTAGAAAAAAGTTTGGCAGATCTAAGCCTTTGAATACTACGAATTCTTAGAGTTCACTAAGGCATGAATCTTGCCAAGAATTTTTCGAGATAATTTGTAAATTCGTGCTGCAAACTATTTTTAATTAATCTTCCCATTTCTCACTAATCGGACCAAATGAAATGAAGTTTGGGTCAAAGAGAAAACTGATGGAGAAAACCACATGAATGCAATAAATTCAAATAAATTGTTTTTTTAAATCTCAAAAACTTACGCGGAGTAGTCGGGTAATGTAATTTTTTCTATTTCATCAAATTTCAATGTTTCTACTTTATAAGGGATCCCATACGCAATACAAAATGGACCACCGTTTTCCTAAATCAGAAAAAATTATGGAGACGAGAAAAAATTGACTTAAAAATTTTTTAAATGCTCATATTGACACCTTTAATTTGGATATAGCAGAATTAGTTTGTTCTTCTAAGGCTTGAAATTTAACCCAAATTTCACCTAATTTGGTCTCATCTTGATAGAAAAGACTTTGATACTTTTCATGCATTTCAGTCATCTGGTTCACAAAGGTCAATGGATCAGATTATTGTTACCATTTTAAGAAGAAATTAATATTAATTAATTGAAATACAATGTTTTTCGTACCTCACGCTTAATTCCATGAGTCAGCCGACTCTCCAGATAATTTCGTTTAGCCAATTCCACTGAATATTTTGTATTTTCATATAACTGAAGAATAAAATTCTTTTTCCAACTCTCAAATTCTATTTGTATCTCTTTGTGCTGAAAAATTTCAGTACTGACAAAAATCACTCCTTTTGAATTTCTTTTCCTTTGTTTTCCCTTATTTTATTTTCTCTAAACCACATCTAAGCGGAAGCAAAATGATCTTTGTCCTGCACAATTATATTAATTTAAAAAATTATTACAATGAAAATGACTATGTCACAGAGCGACTGAAATTTGTAGTGTTCTTAGGGAAGCAAGTGCTGGCGATTAATTTTACTGGATATGTATAATACAGATATAACTTTAGTGGTTGTAGGTTAGCTGCATTGTGGTAATAATCGTTTCATTTTTGATTTGTAATAAAAGTACACAGGATATGCTTTCATAATGACCATTTTTATTGTTGAACAAAAATATTAAACAAATTCCTTAGAATTAATTCAAACGTGCAAAACAATTTATTGTTATGCAGGAAAAATTTTTGATTAAGCGTAATTCTTATCACAAAAAATTCATACTGTTTGACGATGAATAATAAAAAGAAATTGAGTAAGTTTATATTTTAAAGGAAAGTGCGATTTGTACCCCATAATATCAGGGCAACAAAATTTTAAGAAAGGCATCAAATAATTTTCGATTGATGATCAATAGTTATTTTTATCATCTACTGACCGGTTGGGTGTCCAAAAGCTCTTGGCTTACTTTCATGGAGGACAGTTGAATAATTTTTTCATTGAGTACCTTCTCTTCACAAGCAGAGCTGAAAATATAAAAATATTCAAAATGCATTTCCTTGTGATTGGCAAAAAAAATGTTTTAAACTAAAACTTTTAATTAAGTAAGTATCTGTATTCTTACGTTTGTTCAAGGATTTTTAAAGTCCCTAAATTTGTACTCAGGTTTTCAATGACATTAACAGCAGAATCTGTCAATTGAGCAGACTTTCTCAGTTCCTGGTATGCCCCCTCAATAGATTCCAGATTTATTTGTTGATTCGGAATAATATCAGAAGAAGAATTGGAATTTGTCATACGAAGAGTGTCACCACCGACAGCCAATTTATCCTCAAAATTCTGGACAGCTTGTTCTGCATTATTGGCTAGAATCAATTCTAGCAATAAGTCAAGGTTCTCCTCTAAGGGCTTTATTTTTTCTAGTTGTGCCACTTGCCTTTCAATTTTTCGAAGGGAATAAAATCTTGCTTCAAATACTTTTTTCTGAATCAATTCCTTTTGCAAGAACAATATGGTGGCAGAGTCCGTTTGCCTCTACAACAACAAAAATCAATATTTTTAGCAAAAATAAATATCACAATGGTCTACTTATGTACACACATAATTAAATACTTTGCAAGTACTCACATCAAGTTCTTGTCTCATTTTTTTGTGAGCGTATTGAGCTAATAGACGTCGTTGCAAGTACATGACGTACAATTCATCAAGAATATCTTCATCTGCTTCCTCTCCTCCTGCTGCTTGTGGCATTGCTTTGATGGGAACTTTTTTAGTAGGCCTTGAAATTTTAAAAGTTGTATCTGTGCTACTACTACTACTCTCTCTACTTTTATTTGAACCAGGCACCGGCATGACTTTGGTAGCGATCGGTCCAACTATATATTACAAAGAATAATCATGTATTAAGTTACTATTAAGATTCTGAAACAGAATATTAAATTTCAGAAACTACACTAAAAGTACGCGTAAAAGTTGAGATTTTTGTTGACAATTGTTTTTCTATTACCTGGATTC
>JAQIVZ010003251.1:0-15058 GCA_034700945.1 Arrhopalites spinosus
TTTAACATGGGAATTTTACGCGAAACCAAGTCTCCACTCACTCCCATAGGACTTTCTGAACGAACACCCTGTACATTATCCAAATGATCAAGAAATAACTCAGTGGAGGGGAGTCATGAGCCTTTCTTTATAGATATAGGTAAGGAATAGTTGAGAGTGTTTGTTTCTACAATAAATAGACAACAACTTCTAAAGAAATTATTGAAGTGACTGTGTGTGACACAAGTAGATCAGGAGGAAAAAAGTCACTGAATAAATTTTCAGTTTTTTTTCATTTCGTTACCTTTCAGTGGATATGGATAGTTTGTCAAGTTTTTAAGTGATTGAAATGAGACGAACGTAATATGTTGTGACAAATAATTAGATCACACAACGAGAAAACGATCAACACTGGCGCAGTACAGCAGTAAATAAAGAGAGATGAAGCTTCATTATGAAGTTAATAAAATGAAACTAATTTTCTTTTGTGGACAAAACTAGATTCCTGTCCTTTCATAATAATGGTTCCTTACTTGAAAATTGTTATGAATGCATTGGCTTTTGTAGCTTGTAGTGTAGTGCCTTCAATTTAATGACTTATTATGACAATTGAATGGGACACAACACACAACTACAAATTTAATTGTGACATTAACAATCGTTTTAAATTCAAATTACGTGATTTCTTATAAATCGCAAAACAAGAATAGATTTTTAATATCATTTGGATTGCAAAAAAACATGGAGTACGTACCTACTTTTACCCACTCGGGAGAAAGTAAATGACAAAAGAATTCTAAGAGCCAACAAAGTGGGAATGCGGGGCAGTGATAAAATTGCGTCAAATAAATAATTTTATAGTTATAGACATAATCAGCATTAATTATGACTCTCGTGTTTCCCTACACGCTTTTTGATTAATTTTGATCATTTTAATAATCAAATAAAATATTTATTTTTCATAAAATCATAGAATATGAGCAAATCATGTTACTGGTTGATTTCACCTATCAGCTCGTAGCTCTCCAGCTAGAAAACATGAGTCCTTAAATAAGACGAATAATTTCATGACAAAGCTACACCAAAATCATTGATCCTTATGAAAATAATGTACATACTCAATATTACATGAATGGCATTGTCTCACTAATCAAGTAGCAGTTTATTTATTGTTTTTTTTTGTTTTGTCCACGCTAACAATGCATAACCACAGAGTACCCACTCTGTCTGCATAACAAAGCCCTTTTTTGAAAGATACAAATACATCTCCAAGTACAAAGTAACAAAAATCATCACTAGTGTAATAAGTACGATAACATAAATATTTCAACGTAGGTAAAAAAAATAATTTAAGTGAAGACAACTTATGCTCACAATCACCACATTGTAACCTAAATCATATATATACACATATACTTATGTACATTATAAGTTCATTTCAATCACAATTCATACTAAGTTTGAAAATACTATAAAAAGCGAATTCTATAAACATAAATAAATTAGGAGCAAAAAATTAATACCATATGTATTGTAGAGGTAGACTCATCATCACATAAGCTTGATAATTTTTTTTTGAATACATAATTCACCAGAATCTTACGTCTCTATCTAAGAACTTCCACAACACTTTGTCGAACCAATGTCATTATTATTAATTTTTTACGGATATTTTCGGCCTACGCGATTTCTTTCTAAGAATGTCATTATTTTTATATATTATTATTATCTGCTGATCAACAGTTAAGCAAGTACATACTACAGTCTATTGCTATGATAATACATAATTGCCAGTACCGATGACTAATTGATAGTATGTAGTAGCATGTAGATGGGTGTGTGCACTAATGTTTGCTTGGTCTCGTTACAGATGTGGAGAGTTCGTCGAGAAGAGCCTCCAGATATGGATTACCACCAAGTGAACAAATTTCATCCCGAATTTCAACCTCTAGCTGCTGTAGTGCTGTTTGCGTGTACGTGAATGAACCAAATTTCTCCAGTAGGGATACGAAACTGAAAATTTCCCAAAGTTGTATTATTTTTCACGTGATATATATTATACGTGTTATCGAATATGACAATTGATTGATATCATTTTGAGAAAATAAAACTTTGTAGTACTTACTATCGTTTCAAGTCGTTATTCTTTGTTCGTTGCCTCAAAATACATTGGATTTGAGAATCTTGAGGGTTTGCATGAATAGCATGAATGACAGGAAAGCTGAATTTGCCCTCCGTGAGATCTTCACAATAGCTTTTATTCTCACAATACTGTAGTTGAAAAAAAAACAAACATTACAATTAAGTACTAATTAAGTGTGTATTGCATAAAGTAATCTACATAATGTGAAGTCAATTTTTAGTAAAAACTAAATCATTCATCCAATTCTTAATCTCCACAAAAACAAGATCAAAATATTTACTTAAAGTTGACAAAAATCTACTACTCGCAACAAGAGAGAAAAAACAATAAATTTATTGTCACTGCTGTGAAAATACATAGTTAGCCAATACAGGCTCAGTAATACAGGCACAATTCTTTACTATTATATTTTAAACTTTTCTAAATAGTTGTAGACTATTGTTGTTGATTATTATTATATATATGGTTATTGTAGATTACACACGATCCCCGAAGAACTGTTAAAATTATATAAGTATTTAATATAAGTATTATATAAGTATTTTATTAGTTTTATGGTAAGAATTCTGTGATCAAGTGAATCACAGTATTTTTTATGAAAGTGGCATTAAATAAACAATGATAAAATCCATACCTCCGCAAGCTTCAAATTAGCGTAGTCATCTCGTATTTGGAAGAATAGACCGAGTAGAGACACAAGTTTCTTCAAATATAAAAAAAATTAATGTTTATTTGTAATGAACGTTAATTGAAATCAATAATAAAGTAGTCACCTTCAAATCTCTTTGGTCTTCGCTGAAAAGCTGGAGAAGCCTAATGGCCAGCATAAATAGCCCTCCAGTTTCTGTATCATAAAAAATTGACAAGTTAATATCATGTAATACGTCATTGCCAATGCATACCGAAATTAGGGCATGATTCATTCAGATGACGTAATACTACAAAAAAATTATATGTACACCTATCCATCTCTTAAATGTGGTTGTTAACTAAAACAGAACTCGATGTGGTTGGGACTAATAATAATATGACACATGTTTATAATTTATGCATGTGACATTTAATTGTTACCTACTTTCACTACTTAAATTAACACCAACCATATCACAAATTTGCTTACTTTTAACTATAGTTTCTCTATACTGTACTTCAGTTGGGCATTGAATGGTATCTCGCCAGTAAATTTCCATTCCTTGGCCACGGTGTAGTTCTAAAAGTTGGGCTGAAAATACTTCTACAGCCTAGATGGGTCAAAAAATTCATTAAATTAGGTACATTTCATGAAGATAATTATTGACGATATACCGTTAGCTAAATAATTGCATAGGTATCTTACCTTGATGTGGTTCAACGAAAGAACAAGTTCCAGTGCGATAAAATACACATAATTCGCAGAATTTATTGTCTGAGGTATGCCATAAATAGCATGAGCCACTGGCTGGCCTCGTCTCAACTCACTACCATCTTCAATATCATCAATTCTGTAATATACAACAAATGTAATTTATTTGAAACCATTTCGTCAAAATATAATATTTACAGACACCATATTATTATACTTAAAGTACATGAATTCATTTTTTTACTCACAAGAGCGAAGAATTGTGAAGTAATTCGACAATATCACAAACTTTATCAATAGTTTCCGGTGGCACTTTCAACCAGTGATTAAAGGCAACGGCCAATTTGGAACGTACCTATAAAAAAGAGGAAAATTATATATAAAACGATGAATTTAAATTTTTTGCACAAAAATTCTACAATTTTAAGCTTATTTTTCCTGCAAAAATAATCATCTAAAATACATACATGTGTACACACAATACTCGCAGATAAACAAAGAGAGAAATAGAATAAAGTGTGTGTTGAAAACTTACATTTTTTCCAGGAAGAGATCGAATATAATCAAATGGTTGTAAAAGTATGGTGTCATCACTAGCATTCCCACTAGACCTTAATGGTCTCTCCTTTGACGGTTTTGTAATAGATTCTAAAACAGATGAGGCTTGAGATGAAGGTAACGACGACCCTTTGGAATCATTGGTATCTCCCATAATTTAATTAAAAATAAGAAAAAAAACGGATGACAGATGACTAGAATAACTGGGAGTTGTCGTCGTTCAAAATTCTACGGCCGCCTTCCCAGCCAAGGATCTCTCTCAACTTGTTTTTTTCCCTTTTACAGGAATTTTTTCCTCCAGTTCAAGTAAAACTAGAAACTTTTTTCCACAATTTTACTGCAACCAAGTCAAACCATGTGTGTTCTCCTACCCTTTACAAGTAAATAATGACCTGAAAAAATTAAAAAACGAGCTCTTTTATATATAGCCGCAATTTTTCCTTCATTAATTAATACCTAAGTATGACTAATATTAGATAGATAAATTGACAAACTCTTGTAAAACCATACAACCAGTTTAATGCAGATAAGAGGGATATCAAACATGTGCAAAAATTTTGTAATGATTCATAACTAAATACATACATTTTAATATTTGGCTATACGATGATAGAATCTATACATGTACCAAAGTGTGAATGAGGGAGAGCGAAGAGTTGAGGAGTGGTATTTAGTGTATTTGATTCTGTGTGTGTGGTGATGCTGAATAGTTTTCATCTTTTGATTTTTCTACTCTTCTCTCTCTCTCTCCCTAGAGACTGAAAAAGATGAAGCACAAGAGTTTGTCTACATTGTTCCTAGGAGAGAGAGGTATGTGTATGTAATATTTTATGCGTAAATTGTAAGGTCTGGTTTGTTGCAGCATTGAAGCCAAAAAAGAATATAGTGACGAAGAAGAAACCAAAGGCTTCTTCTCCTTCATCTCTAGCATAAACATTAGAGGGAAGATGTTAAGATGTTAAGGCAAAGAAGGTTGGGGCGTCAGAAGGATGATTGCCTCCCAAAGAATCTTTTTTTTCCTTTACTCTCACATGTATAAAACTACACAGAGTCTTAGAGAGAGTCAGATCCCCTTTCTTAAGAGTTTGAGTCATCTGATCTGACTGAAACACCACATACATCCAGCATGAACAAGTCAGTCACAGATGCAGTTGGCAACAGGGTAAAAACTTATATAGAACTGTTCTCTCTCCCTCAACCCATACTCTCTCTCTATACACATAACCAAATACTATCGAGAGAGAGAAGCAAGGTAACAAGTATAATAGGGAATAAGTAATGTAAACGGTGTAGGAGATATGTTGTGATCAAGTTGGGTCGTTCGTCGTCTTGTATAAGATATATGTCTCTACATAGACCAACAGAGAGAGAGAGACTGTAAGGAAAACATTTATGCATAATATACGGATGAAGAAGGAGGGGGGGGTATGTAGAGATTGGTATTCGAACAAGAAAATTACATGAAGCAGTCCTCTCTCTCAAAGCATTGGCACGACATAGACCACTATATATGTATATATATTTATTAGTAAAAAGATGCATGTTCTAAGTACTCTCTCTCAAGTAAGTCGACTCAAGAGTCAAATACAGACTGGCGGAGAAGACAGTCTGCTGGTGTTTTGTATTCAGCCGAGTTCAGTGTGAATCTCTCCCTCAGAGGGTGAGTGTATCAAAATTTGTGACTGCTTGTTGTCCTCTCTTCGTGTGCTAATAAAACTAATAATAATACTTTACTACGTATTATTTTAAACGAAAAGAATAAGTTTGTGCATCTATTTATTTATACTATATATATATATATATACGTATATATATATACATTAATAGTATTGGAGTCAGAATATAAAATATATATTTAACTTGCGCACTACATAATAAATTTTTTAAAAAAAATTATAATTAAAATATTTCGAAAACCGGGACGACAACATTTCCGACATTTTACAATACACAACGTAGAGAGAATAAAAGAAAATTTTGAATTATAAAAGTGCCTTCTAAAAAAAATTTCATTTATACTTTGACTACCCCTTTTGAGTAATTTTTACTTTGAAAAAAAGGTAAATTCAAGTTTTTACTACTGAGTTGACAAGAGAAAATTTTTGACAAAAAAATTTTTTACACATTTTTGACCTGATTTTTACATGTGCCAAAAAGATGAAAATGAGTGACGGACTTGGTGTGACCTCGGTAACTCTTGTCAGCAGTCCAGCAGCAATTCAATCTGCACTGCTCTCGTCTTCAGCCGCCGCTGTATCACCAACCACGATGAACAATCTCACGAATAGTGCCAATTTGATTTTAAACAATACAAATAGCCACAACAGTAATAGTAGTGCCAGTGGAGCTCTTGTTGGTAATTGTCTCAGTATACCAACGACTGTCAACAATTACCTCAATCAACAACAACATAATCCCAGTGCCAACAATCACGCCAACAATACACAGAATATGGCTGATTACCTCGCTCAGCTCATCAAAGATAAAAAACAGCTGGCTATTTTTCCTAATTTATTTCTCCACGTGGAACGAATACTCGACGAAGGTATGTGTCCTCCTCTCTATATTTTTTTTCATCATCATTTTTCTGTTCTACTTAACTGGAACACACAGTTCAATAGTTGTTCTTTTTCTATGTACTACCCCCCGCCATTCTTACTCTACATTAATAGTTACTCCATGCGAAAAAAAACCTTCCATCTTTATTCAATTTATTAATGAATAATTTAATACTCTCCACTTATTTTTTTAATTATTCTCCCCAACTTTTTTTCGTCTCTCCATCCCATGACACATCCAAAAAAAATATATACGTGTGTGTGTGTATGGGGGTGACAGCGTCAGCGACAGCACCCACTGAAACTTTTTCTTTAGGAACAAAATGTTTTTTTTTTCACGTATGCATTATAAAACTAATTAACATAAATACTACACATTTCTTCTGTCAGCGTAATACCGGTTTCAAATTCCCTAAAAAATATTATATATATATTATATATACCTAATCCACCGAGTTCAAAGTCTCATGAGGATGATAGTAATTAAGATGAAATGTTTCAACTGGTGTGAGAAGAGTAGGAAATCTTTACTCAACTTTTTTTTTATTCTTGAAGAATACTTTTTTCTTCATCAACTTTTTTTTAGTATTCTTTTGGCAATTACTATAAATTAATTGTTCATAACATTACAATAGTTGAATGTAATGCGTCACATGTGTTTTCAATTTATTTATTTATATATATATATGTATGACAAAAAAAAGTGAAATTCAATCCTCTTTCGTTTCAATTTTCAATTCAACAAATATTCCAATCCAATAGTGCACATGTTGTTGAGAATAGCAAGTTGAAGAAATGGAATTAAGAAAATTGTCGAGAGTGACTTTATTTTTTTTTTGAACAAGATTTAATTTTACATGAATAAGCTTCCAAGAAACTTGTCTCATAATCGCCCACTCTGAAAAAAAAGGATAAGATATTTTATATAGAAAATTGAGAAGTTTTATTTGTTCAGAGAGAGAGCATGTGTGTGTGTGCAGGTAAAATTCAATATTGTACCATTGAGGAGGCACATAATACACAAGTTTGGACAAGTATAATAGAAAAGAGTCAAACACAAGTAAGAAAACCGCTAAATCCTCCTCCTCCATCTTCCACTTCTTCTCCATCAACACATTTTTCCTCCCAACTGGTTCACTTATTAGAGTTTGTGAATCTATTTGCAATTCTTCTTTTTTTTCTCCTTCCCACACTCGTCCAAAGAGATTTTCTGACTCATGTCTATAAAAGTATGAAGGGAAGCGAGTTAACGTAAAAATCTTGTTCACCAAAAAAACTTTTTTTTCTCTCTCTCATTCTCATTTTCCGTGCAATATTAGATCTTTACACGCATGCAACTTTTCCTCCTCATATTTTTTCAGATGTAACTCATAATAAACATGTATACATGTACATGTCATGTATTATTATATACCAATGCACCTGATTGCAATTCCTGCATTTTACTAATGAAATTGTTTGTTTAGACTACAAAAGTCAAAGCACATTGGCAAGTTCCATGGTCAAATAATGTCTGACAAGAAAAAAAGAATTTTTTGAAAAAAAACTGCTTTTTTATTATTCATTTTAGTTATTTAAAAAAAGAAGAGAATTTATTATTTATTCTGTTAGAAATTTATTGGATTTTCTTATTTGCATACAAATTAGTCTCACTTGGATAGAGACATTTAGATGAAATTCTTTAAATATTTTAATAAAAAAAAAGATGTGTCATACAAAAAGAGAGGGACTGAAAATGTACAAAGTCGTAATCCATTTTAAAAAAAGATATTTTTCTTTGTACAAAGTCAAAAAGGGAAAAAGGAGGGAATGACCTGGACATGATGAGAGAGAGAGAGAGAGAAGGAGGTATAATATAAAGTAATAAGTTATAAAATGACTGCATTAATTTAGTTTGTCTACCAAACCAACTTTGGTCTTCTCCGACCCAATATGACCATAGATGGGATTAGGACGGTGTGCAGGTTGACTGGTTTATGTAAGACTAAACAATATGAATAATGGGATGCCGGGATGCGGTCGTAGTAGTGAAGAGTAAAGAAGTAGTGGGCTTTAGCTCTTTCAAAGAACATAAAATGACGAAAGAGAGAGAGAGAGAGAGAAGAAGATGAGAGATTCACTAAAGCCCTTCTTAGCTTAGCCAACTCAACTTTTGAGACCTTCTGTCATTGGTCATGGTAGTCGTAATGGTATGGGTCGTTTGTACGTAAGTATTGTTCATTTTTGCAGTACGAGTAGGATGTCTTTGGGCTCTCTCTCTGATACATGAGCGTAAGAGGCAGCTGGTTAAAAACCATTTGTCCTTTACATTACATTACGTGTAATGTACACACATATAAATGTATATCCTCATTATAGCTACCCATTTTCTTTGAGTTTCTTTCCATATATAGTAACTATTACATTATACATAGCCATAGTTATGGCTAAAGTATGTACAGTGTACAATAACATAAACCCCTCATTCAGCAATCCCTCCACAACTTGTTGGGATCTTTCTTATTATAATAGAAAAAGAATCTTTCAATGTAATATATTCCGGTACACAGTGACAGGTGAACTATTCACTTTTAACTTCTCAAGTTCAGGTGCAAGGTTGCCCCTTGCACTAATGTTATCATCCCTCTCCCTCTCTTTTCTATTTTCTCTCTCTCGTGTCGTTCAGGCGCTTCCTTAGACAAACAAAACACCCTTATGAGCTCTTTCCTCAAACCTTTTTTAGAATCTTTTATTTTATTACAGATAGTCGAGTACATGTGAGAATGAGAATGAATCAATCGTCAAAAATTGATTCATACTCTCCATCTTTTTTCTAACATCTTTATCTTCATCACCATCGTGTTGAATATATTCAAAATATCATTATTTACTTAATGATTTTGCAAATAATAATAAAATCCTTTATTTTTATTTTGGTTTGTGGGCAAATTTGCACCTTTACATCATAATTATTTGTACAGGTGATTAAATTATATAAGGAGTGATGTCAGTATTAATATTTTTAAATAATATTTTTACACTGACACACACACACTACCAGTCAGAATTATCACACTTGTGTTTTTTCACTTATGACATTTATCGTTCGAAAAACTGTCTACATTAGTACATCTGTACTAGGAGTACAGATAGACGAATGAACTTTTGAAAAATAAAAAAAATTTAGTTGTTAGTGTACATAACTACCTCATCGTGATTCTTTGAATTAATTTAATTTAAAAAATAGATTCAATTTTCATGTACAAAAAAACCATGGGCCACGTTGGAACGTTGACGTAGGTTGTTGGCTGACAATTTTCATACTGATAGCTCATAGTCATTTTACAAGACTTTGATGAGCTTGAGCTCTTATGTACACGTATGTGGGTAGCTTTAGATTATGTTTTAAGAATGACTTTGCAAGACAGAGAGAGAGAGAATGAACAGTTTTTTATGTAATAATTGTACTGTCCCCTACCTTGAGTCAGTATGTAGAGAAAGGCATAGGTATAACTTTGTATTTGCAAGAATGGAAAAAAATTTAATGATAATACTAATGTGTGTGTTCTTTTGTATAATCTTTTTTTGCTATCTTTTGATGTATTCAAGACAATTCTTTTTTTTTCTCCCTACATATAAGTACGGACATATGTGGAGGCGCCTGCGGTTCGACGGCTAATAAATTATTGGCATTTATTTAGTTTCAGGCTATCAATTTGACGTACCCTACGTACAATATCTGTATAGCCAAATACAAGATCATGTTGAATCTCGCTCTCTATATATAATATTTATATAAAAAAAGAAAGAGTCAAGCCCAAAAAAACTATGTTTGTGTGTTGAGGAGCCGAACATGGAGGATTCTTTAATGAGCGAGATATCAAACTCTTCTTCTTTCTTTTAGTCTAGTCTTTGGTCGTAGGCGTTAAATTTTTACGTGGTTGGAGATCAAACGTCGTAGTTGTATGCACACACACACATACACACTGAACACTCAGCTTTTCTCTCTCTCTCCTGTCAGTCAGTTTGTAGGAAGGTTTTTTTTGAAAATGACTGGAAAATTTTATATACAAGAAAATTGAGGCACGTCTCAAATAAAATAGAAAGTCCTAATTGAGAGCGACTCTTTTAAAATTCCATATATTCAGCCAAAAAGTTTTATTTTCTTGGTAAAAAAATCCTACAGTTACAGCTGGAGAGAGAGAGATGTAGAAATTGTGTAAATGGAAAAATAACACTACAAGCAGCTTTTTTTAAACTCTTTTTTTTTTCTTTTTCATCCCCTATTATATCATCTTCAAGTCGAGAATGAATGGAGAAGAAAAAGACGCTTAATTTTCTATCTTTTTTCATTTTGATTCCTCGATTCAAACAAGTTCCACATGAAATCCCTTTTTTCTTCTTCTGTGAATTCTTGTGTGTGTGTGCGTGCACGCAAATATTCTTAAAATTACACACATTTATAGAATTAAGTCTTGATGTTATACAAATAAAGAGTAACTGTAGTATAAATTGTAAAAAAGAGAAGGAAATTTGTATATAGATTTAGCTACAAGGAGTACCACAACCCATTTCAATCACGTCACGGGTACGATAAAAAGGAGTGACTTGTCCCTATACATTATAAAAAAGGACATAAAATGAATGGACCAGAAATACTAAATGACGGGAGGAACAATAGGCAAAATTTTTTTACTGATTTATAATATAGACATAGTACAGACATTTTCATAGAGTACTATTACACAAAAATTGTACACTATCACTTTACTACTCTCCTTGCATATTATAGAGAGAGAGGGTAGTTTTTGTACTTGAAGAGGAAAAAAATACAAGGGAGCCTGTAAAAGTAACCTTAGATACGAAATACGTCACTTTTTATGATTATTACTCTACTGTCTACTGTATTTTTCCTTCCTCTCTAACATTTCTCGACTCTTAATGATCTACATTGTTCCCTCGTTTTCCTCTTCTCATTGTTGACTGTCCCATGAGCCCATTTTGTGAAATATCTGTAATATTATTTGTAATTAAATTTTTGTCCCAAAAATTCTTCTCTACCATTTTAAAAAAATAAATGCTGTCTCTTGCTCAAAAGAGTCAATTTCTCAGAAAAAAACTCAAAGACTACAAATTATACACAGGAACTGACTATGAATATGACTGTCATTGACAGTCAACGTGATTCAAGTTGGGTCAGAGAATTTATCATTAATAAATAGAAAAAGGATGCTTGTCATCTCCTAATAATTCTATTAAATTAAATGAGTAACTGAGACTAAAAGAGAGAGAGAGAGACGTTGACTTGTGGAATTTATTCATTGATTCCAACTTACCTTAGTTAGTATACTTGTAAGTTGGTGCTAAAAAAATTGTTTGAACGGTTAGACTTGTCTTACATTTATTGACATTTTTTTATATGGAAAGAAAAGGCGCAACTGCATCTGGATATAAAAATTGTGACAGATTCTTCCTTCGATTTTGCACATCAGTTAGATATACATAAAAGAGTAGTAAGTGTCCTTGCAAAAAAAACGAGTAACTGGTGGTAATCATATGGTGGAATAATAAAAATCAGATAGTAGACATGACACCGATAGTTAGTACAAGTTTTATTCAAAGACAAAATATACTGTACATATTTTATATATATATTTGTAGAATTAACTTCTACTTTAGTACATGGTTAAAAATTGAATTGATAGTAATCTGTATAGGTACATATGGGATAGTAAACTTCTTTTGTTGTGTTTATATTTATTGAAGATTAAAAAAATGTCTGTTTAGTTGCATCTTGTTTGGTGTGTACTCGTACTAGAGATACAACTAAAACTGTTCTTTTTTTATCTCTCTCTCTCTCACTACAGACTTGTCTGGACTTGACTACATAGATATTTTAGAATAAGAAATTTTTGTTTCATCTTCGTCACCGTTTATTTATCTCGTTCACAATACTATAGTACATATTTGTAAGGGATTTATTCAATACACAAATAAATTATTTTGGTTGTAAATAACAATACGTGAAAAATAGTAGGATTTTTATTAATAGAAAATAAATATAATATGACATATTTTTAAGCCTGTCAAAAATTCGATTCCTCTCCTTCTCCTTCTCCTCTACATGATTATTTAGTAAGTTGGAACAAAACTATGTCATTGTAGTATGAGAAGGAATAATATTAGGACAAGATTTGAACACAAGGGAATAGTAAAAGAAGAATACTTATGCAGTTACACTTTAAAACTACAAATAATGTACAAGAATAATAATTTGGAATAGTATCTAGGCTACATTGTTACACTGTGTATAGTGATATATGTATAAAACTTTACACATCTTCAAAACATGTGTGTGTGCATTATTCCCTAGCTCCCTACACAATACAGTGAAAGAAATATAAGAGAGAGAGAGAGATGTCTTAGTAAAAAGTAAGTATGCAAATAAGCAGGTTATGTTATTATGTTGTTCAAAGAACCGTTAGAATATGTAATGGAAGGTAAAACCATAGAGGAACGCAATATGTTATGGTCTTGATCCTTCATTTCTTCTACTTCATCTCCTTGATCATCTTCACTTCTTATTTTTTGCAATGCCAGTTTTTTTAGCTACTTCTGACTCTGGTGGTGTTGCATGCGTTAGCGTACTTACGGTGGTTTTGATTGTAACTTTTTTGTATTGGAGAGGAGCACAACAACACAAACAGACAAGTAAAAAAAAGTCTCATTCAGTCCTCAGTTCTGTATCTCACTGGCCCTTCTCTACGTTTGTTGTTGAGTATCAAAACCTTCATTGAAGATTAGCCAATTCAGTATGGCTCTACAGACATAATCTTAAAGATGAGGATGATAGACTTTATGATATTTTCCCTGCCTCACCTTCTTCTCTCTCTCTCTCTCTTCATGTCCTAATGTAATTGAAAACTGTGTACTGTGCGTGTTTTATATGTAGATTGAGACTGACAAGAAGAATGTTGTGTTAAAAGGGTTAGGGATATAACACTAGTTTCTTATTTATTCTTCTACTATACACATACTTACATACAATTTCTCTCTCTCTCTCTCTCCATGTAAACTTGCCATATTATATGATTTTTAGTAGAACACACACACACTGTACAATGTACAAGTACAGCTGTACAGTCAAACTAAACTCGTCCACTATAGTAATTTATAAAATTTATGGTAACGTTTTAAAAAAATAGGAATAAGATTTTCTCTCCTATACCGTAAATGATGTAATTGAAGACTTTCTTTTTCAATACTAAGGTCATCTCATAGTACCTATGTGTGTTGAGTTTTTTTTTCTATAAATATTTCCGTTTCCAAATATAAAATATATTTACGGTATTTTCCTCTCCTTAATATATTAGATGTATCCACTACTACATAATATATTACATGTATTGAAACTAGTGATATCATGTTATTATGGACTATGGGAATATAAACGTAGTAGGGTAAAAAAGTACAAGTTAGAGAAAAAAGGAGAAACAGAAAATTTTCTCATTCTCATAATGTAAAAACCGTATTTTGGAAGTCTGTAAGTGAATGTTTTTCTCTCTCTCTCTTTTTTTTTTTTTATTATTATTACATATATATCATGGTGGGTCGTTCAAGCGATTGAGATGAGATGGGTGCAGAAACCATGAAGGAATACATAATGAAACATGTAGTAATGAAGATGAGAGAGAAAGAGAGAATGAGTCTGACGGGCATCAGGAGTTTTTTTTATATTAAAAGAGTTTGAAATAAAAGTGCATGTGGGGCATATATTCTGTCTCTTTTTTTATATATAGCAGAGATAGTAATTTCAATGTGCAAAAAAAAGTCTCAGGCTAAAAATGACCCAGAGAGTATAGTAAAAAAAAGTAAAGAAATAAAATGAGAGAGAGAGACTGTTAAGGATGAGCTTAACTTGACTGCAAACAGAAAGACAGAGCCTAGAAGAAAATAAGGAGGAGGGGGAGACAGGAACGAAAACGGAACAAACAAATTCAACACATTACTTTTGGCTACATTACTTTTCTCCTGTCAGAACAATCTCTCGTGACAATGAGTGCTTTCATTAACTATTTTATTGTGGAATCTTTTGTCTTGTATAAAATACATGGTGAGACTGACTTGCTAGCAGTTCATCTAAGAGTAAACAGAGTCAAACTGTATTTTTAAATTACTTGTAAAAAATTATGGCAGCAAGTAGGCTCAAGGAGTGAAGGAGAGGAAATTTTAGGCACAGTAGCAAAAATTAAGTTAACAATATTATAACCTGAAGGGATTTAATATGGGTGAAACACCAAACTTCTCTTTTTATTTTTTTTTGAAATAAACACATTAGGTCTTCTCAAATATGCTCCCTTGTCTCTCCTCGCTAACCTTTTCTCGTTAACCACTATACGGTTTAGAGTGAACTTGGAGAGTGCTTTTTTAAAAAACTCTCTTCTCTCTCTAAGGCATCCTTTAAGGGCGCGTATTTTGGTTCAATGTGACTTTGAAATC
>JAQIVZ010003252.1:0-15057 GCA_034700945.1 Arrhopalites spinosus
ACAAAGCCAAGCAATTACATCCCATTTGTATTTCCATGTGTATGAAAGAGTGTGCAGAGGACTACTCATTTGTTTTTCAAGCTGTCAAAGATGGGGTGAATAAAATTACAGAAACTGAATTTTCGCCCCAAATACTGGTGGCAGACTCAGCCGGAGCAATTTCCAACGGATTTGAACATATTTTTGGTTCATACATTCGTGTTAATTGTTGGGCTCACGTCGTCAGAGAAATGGATAAAAAGATGAGCATCATCAAAAACAAAAAAACCCGAAAAGAAGTTCGTGATGATATTTTTGATCTTCAAAAAGCTGAAAATCGGTTACAATTTGAGTCAGCAGCTTCCCTCTGGAGTCAAAAATGGAATACTCTTGGGGTGACGGAGTTTCACGACTACTTTGTCACAAATTGGGTGTCAAAAAATAATGGTTGGTGGGCTGGTGTAGCTCCAGGATATCCGTGCACTAACAACGCACTGGAATCGGAAAATTCAAATGTCAAAAAGGAACTGATGAGGAATGTGCTACCGATGGCTGAATTCTTGCCAAAAATGATCAAAATTGCAAGAGATTGGTCCGAGAGACGAAATTGTGATCCAGGTTCAGTGAACAGAAAGTTATTTCATGACCAGCCCATACTGTCCTCAAAATTAATGGAAATGGGGTACCAGTGGCAAGTAAATGCTCAGATTAAATCCAACAATTTGAAAAAAGTTCATTACGTCGGGGCTGATAAAATCAGTATTTCAACTGACGACATCAAAAAGTACGACACTACACGCGAGAACGCCAGCTGGGCATCCTTTGAAGAGTTCAAGAAAGTACAGTTTGGAATCTGGGCCATTTCGTTTCCGTCTATTCGGTGGAAAGATGCCCACTGTTCCTGCCCACAGTTTGCTAAGAACTATCTGTGCAAACATGTCGTGGGTATTGCAATGCGCCTGGGCCATTTAAAAATTCCGGAGGAATATCACCTGAATTTGCCCTTGGGTCAGAAAAAGTCTCGAGGTCGACCAAAAAAAATTTCCAGCGCTTTGCAACAAGACTGATTTTTTTGAAATTTGTCACAATTAATAATAAGATTATAATATTACTTGTGACTGATCTTGAGATGAAGACAATAATTGTTTTATAATTTTGTTTTTAAATTTTGTTTTTAAATTTAATCTTGGGGTGGAAAAAATAAAATCTTGGGATAAAACGAATTAATTCTCGGGGTGAAAAAGATTAATTCTTGGGGTCAAAAAACTTTGGGTCAAAAAACTTGGGGTTGAACAAATAATTCTTGGGGTGACAAAAATAATACTTCTATTAAAATTATTCCCAATGCAAGAATATGAGTGACTGCTTCCTCAGTATAATAAAGACAGTGTCACCAAGTTCTAAAATTTTGGACAAGGTAAATAAAAGAGCCCAAAACCCAGTGGCGTAATTGTGTACTTTCCTATAGTTAAAATTAAATTTTAATTGTAATTTAAAATATTTTTAATTTATAATTTATAACCAAGAAGAAACGGAAGAATAAGTATTTTAGTTGAAATTTTAAAAATTGATAATAATTAATTTAATTTGCAATTAAGGTACCACCACGTGACTGTCTTACTTTTGTGCATGACTTATTACAAAGAATACGATCCAGCTTTTCGTTGGATAGGGTCAATTAATTATTTTCTACATGCCGCCATGTATTTCTATTATGCTCTTAAGGTATGCTATGAAGCTATTTAAATTATTTTAAGTGTTAAAAGTTAATTAAAATTTAAATACTTTTTAGGCTCTCAAAATGAAAATTTGTCCAGCTCTTCCCTTCATTTTGACTCTCCTTCAAATCACTCAAATGCTCATTGGACTTTTTATTGGATTGTACAGTCTGAGAGTTAAATGTGAGATTAATTTAAATTAAATATTGAATTTTAGTTGTAATTAAATTCTTTTAATTAAGTGTACGGCCGAGCTTGTGATAGGATCATGGACAATATTTATTGTGGACTTGTAGTCTACCTTTCTTATTTATTTCTATTTGTTCATTTCTTCATTCAAAAATATTTTACAAATAAAATTAAACCAGATTAATTGTCAATTAAATTTTTTAAATGCTCCGCATCAAAAAAATGACTAAAATCAAGTTTAAATTGAATATCCTTGATTTTCATAATTGAAAATCTGGTTAAATTTGTATTAACTCCCCTTCGCTGCATGTGGTCTTGATGGAAGTTGACTAACTGGAAATTGGCGGGATTGTCCATTAAATATTCAATTAAACAAGCAATTAAATGACCATGTGACACGGTCAGAATGTTAATGTCTTCATTGGAGGCTTCCAATAATTTTAGTATTTTCTGTATTAAATCATTATTTTAATTTTTAATTAATTATTATAAAAAACTGTAAATAAATAATGGCAATTATTTAAATACCGCAAAAAATTTGCCGGCTCGGAGTTTGCAATTTTCAAAGGTCTCTCCATTGGGAATGTCCACATGGTGAAGTTTGTACAAAGGCAACCCCATGGCCACTCTTTTGTCCCCTACCACTTGACAATTGTCCATTTCCCAATCTCCGTAGTCTCGTTCCTGTAACAATGCCGTGTACTCCACTTCCGGTATTGGAGTCCCCAAGTTGGACAGTATAACCTTGGTTGTCTGACGACAACGTCTAAGGTCACTGGAGTAAATGTGAGTGAACGTCTCATTGGTCAATCTTTGACCCAACAGTTGGGCCTATATTTAAATTAAAATTATTATTTAATTATTCATTTTAATTATTAATATTTTTAATTTACCATGCAAATTCCGCGGGTTGTCAACTCCCCGTGGGTTCGACTTTGAACAATATTGGCCACGTTGCATTTTGTCTCGCCGCTGTAAATTAATTAATTTTGCATTATTACAAAATTATTGGCAAAAATTAGATTTTAATTTAGGATCAAAATGAAAAAATTAATTAAATTAGACTAAGAATTTAATTATAATTTAATTATCTTACTGTCTAACAATGGTAAAGTGGATCATGTTCCTTTCTGTAACGGTTCCTTTCCAAAGTGAGAAGGGTGCCAATAAAATGGGGAACGTAACGGTAAATTTTACCGTAAAGGGTCTAGGGGTCTACCTATTTATTTGTAATTAAATAACGGAGTTTCTTTTGCAAGTTTGGAACTGGAAATTTTATTCCCATGCTTCAATTCATACCCTTGACTTAAAAACTGACCTTTGAAGGTCAATAATATTTTTAGAGGGGGATGTCATTAATTTTCCTTGACGTCAACTAAAATAAAGCAGCTGCCTGTTTAATAAGATAAAATAGAGAGATTATAAATTGAAAAATGTCATTTTAATGATTAATTATCCAAAATCCTGATACTCTCAGTGACCTTCAATTAAAATTATTTTTCTTACTTAGCTTAATTTTAAATATTCTCAAAAAAATCATGGACACTTCATTTTAAATTGAAGTGTAAAATATTTTTGAAATTCCCTCTAAAATAAATGAAAGTTAAAACTAATTAATGGATTGTAATTTAAATGAATTGAATTATTTTTGTTTATAAAAAAAGTCAACGTCATTTAATGGACGATTGTGTTTTAGCCAAAGTGGGGCATGGGACGGGGATATAAAAACGGTGGCAGTGGAGCCAACGAGCCACAGTCAAACTCTAAAAATGCCCCACTCTCCATTTCAAAATATCCCTCTTCTTAATTGTGACCGTGTTCCAAGCACATTAAAAAACTAGCTTTAATTATTTTACCTCCCTCTAGCCATACCCCATTTAGTTTATAAATAATTACTGTTCTACTCAGAACCACAAAATGTTAGACTATTTAATAAATCGTATTTACTACTAACTATCACTTCTCTACTAAAATCATCACATTAAATTCTCCATTAACTTAAACTACTATAATTTAACTAACCACAACAACCAGTGACCCAACGTCACTGTTCAAGTATGAACCATCATGGGGTCAGTGGGAACATGTTTGGATATCTCACTTTGACATGGACAGCAATAAGAATATTGAAATAAATTAAACGTAAACGAGTCGAATTAATTGTAATTATATTTAATTATCACTGAATTTTTTCATTTAACAAAGGCCAGTTTAGATATTTGGAGTTGAACGAATTGTTTTTGTTGGTTTTTGTTCAAAATTAATTTAAATGGCGTAAACTCGAATGTAGTCAATCTTCATGGCAGCGTCCTCTCCTTGCCATGAAGGATGCCAGGCATCCTTGGCATTCATAAAATCTAGGAATGCCTTTCATAAAAAGAAAAATTATAATTTATTTTAATTTATTTTGAATAATTTATTTTACTTGTTGTGAGCCTGGTGGCCATGGTCGATTTCCATTGGCGCCGGTTGTGCCCTCTGGGAAGAAATTACCACCGACGGCAACATTTAAAATGAAGTGAAACTGTGAAATGACATTTTTAATTATTTTAATTGTTTTTGAAAATATTTTTTATTAATTTTCAAATATTTTACGCGTTGATCAAAGGGAGCCATTCGATAATTGTCGGCTCCCGTCCAAATATTTTCGACTCCCTCTCCAAATTGACCTAGTTCGTAAAACCCGCCCTCTGGGGGTTGGACGTAGTTTACTACTCGGCCGTCCACACTGACTTTAATGTGTTCTAGAATATTTAATTTAAAATTAAATTAAAATTAATTAAATTGAAATGTCAAATGTCACCTGGAGTCCATTCTAATTCGTACAGGTGGAAATCCCGTTCAAATCCTTGATCTGGTTCAGAATTGACTTCACCAGTGGCACGCATGAAGCCATTGTGTCCTGAGTCAGGCCCTGCAAAATTTTAATTGTTCAATTAATTATTTAAATTAACATTTTTAATTAATTTCCGTACCAAAATGAAGAGTAGAGGAGACTTGCTCACTGCCAATGTTGACGCCCCATGGGGCAATCAATTTTCGATTTCCTCTCGATTCCATCAAGTCAATTTCACTAATTAATTAAATCCACAATTAAAATTAATCCCAATTTAATTAAAATTTCCGAATTTCTCGTATAGAGACCTTACCCAGATCGTGGCCACCCGCCATAACGTGACTCCTCTGGCAAAAACCAAATGGCTGGCCAGGTCCAATCTCCGCTAGGAATCTGCCGCCAAAAAATTCAAAATTTTAATTTGTAAATTAATTAGTCATGTGATCTTCTCACCTTAGCCCGAACTTCAACACGTCCATAAACAAATGAAAAAGAGTTAAGTGTACGAAGACGGGCCGAATAGGCGGGTGGTAAAATATTCGGGTAGTGTGCCTGTTTCTCACATGTCACTGCTCCGTAGTCTGTACAACTGAAATTAATTTTGAAATTAATTTTCGAATTTTGAAATTATTTCCCGGGACTTACTCTTCTAATTTGAGGTAGCCATTGTACAGGTATTCGTAATTGCCATTATATTTATCAAGAGTCAGAGTGGGCTTAATGTACAGAACGCCGTCTCGGACGTAAGAATTCTCGGGGTCTTTGTCATAAACTTGAAATTCATTATTCTGTACAATTTTAAATTACATTTTAATTATTGATGTCAATTTAATTTTAATTTTGTATTTTGTATCCAATTAAAAAACATACATAGCCACCATTAATATTGATTTCATGATGCCACTTGGAGAGATCCAGGGAGTCGAATTCATCTTGAAAAATTATATCTCCCGGGGCGTAAACGACTTGACCATTAGTACGGGTGACGGAGACATCTATAAAATATAATTTAAATTAGATTGAATAATAAATTATTGTTGAGCTTTTTAATAATTTTAATTAATAAATAATTAATTTATTATTACTCCTCGTTGAAATTGCATGACCCAAAATGGTGGGGAGAAGGAGGACAAGAGAGCCAAATAAAAATAAAAATCGGGCCATTTTGACCAGCTCCAGTTTCTATCGTTAACTGTAAAGAAAAATGGGGGGACAGTCAGTTAAAAATGGAGAACATTTTGAGCCACTTGACTCACAATCAAAAATTGTCATCTTTGAAGTGATTTATCTACGGGATTTTAATAGTGAAATATATTGAGGCTAATTATGATTAATTTTTCATTTAACTGTCACGTTAATCTCAAAAATAGAATATTTAATTGTATTTTGACAAGGTGAAGAGCAAATGATTGATTGGGGGGAGGGAGAATATTGGGATGATCATCGCTAAAAAAATGAGCAATTTTTAGGTATTTAAGGGTTCATTGTTATGCCGCATTTTATGTATTGCCTTTTGTTAATTATACGGTTTTGTAGTTTTCAAATTTTTTGAAAATTTACTTTTTTCTATGTTCTCTACACCCATTTGAAAAGGGAATATCCCAATGTGGTTTGGAACAAATAATTGCCACTAAATTATTTAGACATTTCATTTAGAACAGCGTTCCAGAATATTGCGCACATGGAAGCTACACAGGTGGCGTTGTACAAAACCAATGATTTTGGGCGTAAAACATGACCCTTCAAGCCGCCGGTAAAGTACGGGCGCAACGTTTATAGTTAAGAATATTATCTTAATTAAAAAAATTAATTGTTCAAACACTCACCCGTCTCATTAAAATCCAAGGACTAGCTTTTGGCAAATTCGAAAGATTATTTTGCACCAAAATTTAGTGGGGCAAGAGCTGGATATTATACATTTCTAGTAATAATATTTTATATTCCATCCTTTAACCTTCTCGAAAACTAAAATTATTGCGAAAAATTTAGTACATTTATTTTTACTGCAGTCATTTTAATGCAATTGTTTTTAATATTCGTTTAAAAAATTTATAGTAACTAAAGAACTTGGACAATCCCATTTGTTGGATTATTTAAAAAATTGTAACTTATTTCTACACATTTTCGCATTGGAATCATCATCTTAAAAGGCTGTCATTTTTGACCGCGGATATTTAAACAGAGATCGCGGATATTTTAATGCAATTTTGCAAATAAACTATAACCACCGCGGATATTATATAAAAATTGCCTATAAAATAGATTTATCGCGAATAAAATATGGGGACAGCCCGTACACCTATTTACAAAGCCTACCCTGTTAGAACACTTGTTAATTTTTTAAAAAGTATTGCACCCTAAAAACATTTTGCAAGGGGTAAAAAACTATTTTAAGCATTTTTTACCTCTTTGCATTTTTTAATTTGATCCCTCGTTTCTGTTCTAGGTCATATTTTTGACCTTTGAAGCAAAAAAGTCCAAAAACTTTGAAATGCATGAGTTTGCTACACATTAGCCCTTTCCATAGCCTCAAGTCATCCCTTTAAATATATTTTGGGGCTTTTCTAAGAATGGAGTTGTGGACCCTTCAAAAATAGACTGGGGTATTTTTCTCAATGCACTTGGAGCTCACTGTCTTGTTGTTTTTTGAGATATGCATTTGTTTGGAAATTAAATCTCTGGATTTTTAAAAAGTACTTTAATTTTAAAATTAATAAAATGGACGAGGAATCATTTCTAAAAATTTTGAGTAATATTTCTACTAAACACAAAATCCTCAAATTCGATAAATATTTTGATTCGTTCATCTCTGAATTTCGATGTGAAATTAAAAATGATTCTACGGGGGAAATTTGATCATCATCATGTAACGATTGGATACAAAAATTCAGTGCTGAAACGAAAAGTAATTGGATTAAAAGAAAATCATGGCCAAATGGCACGAAAATGGAGTACAGAGTGTTATATTTTTGTCATCATAATGACCACAACAAGACAAAAAACAAGGACTATGAAAAGAAACCAAAATCTCGAAATAAAGGTTGTCAAGCTACAGTATAAACATCAAAATTAAAAAGCTGACAGTTGACACAATTAAAAGAGATGCTCTGCTAAAAGAGGGAATGGCTGCAATTGTTAAAGTAAATAAGTAAATAAATGTTATAACTTGATTTGAACCTCAAATAATTCATACCATTTATAAAAATATTTTTTAACAGATGAACTATACACATTCTCATCGCACTAAAGTTGCTCCAGCCTATGGTCTGCTGAAGATGGCAAAAGAAACTAAAAAAACATTCAATGAATATTTCAATAATGGCTACACTCCAGGGAGCGCTAGGAGCTACCATGAGGTGATGCTAATTTCATCTGCGGAAGAAACAGGAACTGACATTGGTCAAGTTTTGGCAGACGCTCAAACAAACCCACCCATTCGTCAAGTTCAATATTTATATGACAAGTGGAGGTAAAAAGGCATTGGAGTTTTTATATAACTGATATCATATTAAAGATTAAAATATTTGTCTACTTATTATTCAGGAAAGCTAATTACGGCGATCGTACAAGTCAAAGTGTCATCGACCTTCTCAGAAAAAAGCGTGACCAATTTTTATTACAAGGGGTTGAGGTACACGTGTTCGAAAATCCATTCATTGTAATAATTATTACTCCAACAATGCGGAGAGTTCACAAAGAACGATTTGCGGGTGAGATTGTGTTCGTAGATTCGAGTGGTTTCTGTGAACAGACGAACACTTCTGTGCCATTTATCTTCAGTGATAGTAAGATTGGAGCTTTGCTCTTAGCCACCATACTACATACCTCCCAGACCACGGAGTGTTACCTCGCGGCATTTTCAAGAGCCAAGGAAGTGATCGGATTATCTGGATTTGGTAGTGGTGATTACCCACACATTATCATGACCGACGACTCAGAAGCGGAAAGGCAAGCCCTGGCTCAAGTGTTTCCTAGGTCAACGTTGCTACTCTGCTCATTTCACGTCTGTCAAGCCACGTGGAGATGGCTATGGGATCCCTATCACCAAGTTGATAAAAAGGACCGAAGAAACTTAATGAACTTATTTCGAGATGTACTCTTTCAAACTGACCGCACTGAGTGCGAAGAAATATTTCAAAATTTAATTAATCGTAAAGTTAGTACCAAGTATTCGAATTACATAACCCATTTCAGTAAATTTTGGGAGAGAAAACATGATTGGGCTTATCGTTTTCGTCAGAGTCTTGCCACCAGAGAAAATAATACGAGCAACATTGTCTAAGCCTCAATCAGAATTTTCAAGGACATTGTTCTACAGCGTTGCAAATCATTCAATGCTTGTGCTCTTGTAGATTTTGTTGGCAGTGTTTTTGAAACTTATCATAAAAGAAAGTTACTCACATTTGCTAACTCACGAGTTACAAGACAAGAGCTGCTGTACTTAAAATTATCAGAAAACGCATCACATTTGACAGTTGAAAAAATAAATGCGTATGAGTTTCAGCCACAGACTCAAAATTATTGTACACGGTGGACACGGAATTCGAGTGTTGTGACTGCCCAACTGGTAATGGCGGGTCATTTTGCAAGCACCTTTGTGCCGTAAATATTGAGTTGAGTGGAAAATTAATCAACTCACCGTCATTGAGTTGTGAAGACCGCGTCGTATTAGCTAAAATAGCATCTGGAGACTCCATTGACCCTGAGTTTTATAAAAATATGATGGACACAGAGTGTATAGATGACTCATTCACCGACGTTCAAATGGCCTCTACAATACGTACAATACGTTCTGTAAGTGTTGAGCATGAACCTATATTTGCTAAAACTGTTACCCCATCTATTTTTATTCAAAAAGTTGAGCAGCTGAGACATAATTATGCACGACTTTGTGATTTAATCAAATATTCACCGACTATGGACAAAGAATTATCAAGGCTTAATTTAAAGTTATCCAAAATAACTACGGACAATGGCGCCAAAAATTATTTCTTGAGTCAACCAACTACCAATTTTCGACGACGAATTTCAGTTCAGCCAACTGCCATTCCTAGGCGAAAAAAGAGATAAGGTTTAAAGTGTGGAGCATCGGTGATTCAAGCTGGTAGGCCTTCAAATTTTGAAATCATAAAAAAAATTCAGAACAAGAAGAAAAGAAGGTTGGGGACGAATATAAACTTAAATCAACCAAATGCAAAGCATCATTAATTTTGGCAAATCCTTGCATGAATATTGTAATATTTAGTTTTAGAAAATTCTAGTTGTGAATCAATGGCCAAATAATATTTTTTATTATGAAAAACTTGAACATATATGTCGTGAACAGATTTCGAATTTTTTGTCATTTAAGTACTCATACATTTTGTGTAATTTCCCTGAAAAAAATGCGAATTATAAATACAAACATGGCAAATAATTAAATAATTAAATGTGTCTCAAAATCTTAGAATGAAGTTTAAAAAACATCCATGCCATTTAAAGGGATGTCTCAAGGCTATGGGAAGGGCTAATGTGTAGCAAACTCACGCATTTCAAAGTTTTTGAACTTGTGAAATTTTTTGCTTCAAAGGTCAAAAATATGACGTAGAACATAAACGAGGGGTCAAATTAAAAAATGCAAAGAGGTAAAAAATGGTTAAAATAGTTTTTTACCCCTTGCAAAATGTTTTTAGAGTGCAATATATTTAAAAAAATTAACAAGTGTTCTAACAGGGTAGGCTTTGTAAATAGGCAGCCCGAGCAGCAAATAAATATAAGGTACCGCTGATGAATTGAAGGGACCGTGGATAAGTTATATTTATGCACATTCATGAAGAGGTTTTAAGTACAAAAACGGTTTACATCCATCACGCTACATATTTAATCAATAATATAAGCTACAGCTAACAATTTTAGCATGCCATTTAAATGGTTTAAAATCTTGGGTAGACCGCTAAATATAAGCTATAGTATAACTTCACTGGGAGTGTAACCATTTAAATGTCATGCTAAAATTGTTAGCTGTAGTCTATACTATTGATTATATATGTAGCGAGATGGATGTAAAACATTTTTGTACTTAGAATCACTTCATGAATCTGCATAAATATCACTTAAGGTGCGTTTCCATAGCCGAGCGAGAACTATAAAAACAAAAGATATACATAGAAAATTTATTTTTGATCAATCTTGAAAACATATTTCAAGTTTTATATCTCTCAATATATCTCTGCCATATCTTCGGCATTCACATGGGGGAGACATATTTCAAATATATCTTCGAACTTTAATTTAAATTTAAATACAATTAAAAGCTTAATAATGATACAACAATTAATTTTACACCTTGGGAGTCATCATGAATCATAATGTACATGTTGAGTCGTTTAATTCAATTCATTTGCAATCACAACCATTGACCCATTCCAGAAATTGATCAAGTCTGAAGATTTTCGATTTTAATTGTTCTTGATGTTTGCACCAAAAGTGATTTGGCGCAATTTAAATTGTGGTAGTACAAAGAGAAAGAAAAAAATACATTTAATTGTAGTTAATTTTTGGACATTTAATTTAATTTCGAGATATATTTCAAAATATATCAGGAACGAGCTATAAATAAAATATATCTCCCTATGTGAACTCCCAAGCTTGAGATGCGTTTTCATTTTTTCAACAAAAAATAAAAAAATATTTATATCTTCTGTCTTTATATTTCTCGCTCGTCTATGGAAACGCACCTTTATCCACGGTCCCTTCAATTTATCCGCCGTAGTTACATATTATCTGCAATACCATTAAATTATCCGTGATTTGCGATTTAAAAACTGTTCTACAATTTATCCGCGGTCCCTTATTTTTTATCCTGTAAGTTATATTTTTCTCATCTTAAAATAATGTGAGCCGTTCGAACCTTAGACAAGCGAAAATAACTAATTGAGCCCGTTCATCCTTCAAAAATGTTGAGCCGCGAGGATTTAAAGTGAAATTTTAAAATTTTCAAAATCTCGGCTAAACTATGTCTCTTCCTCTTTAAATTTAATGAGGAGACTGGTCAAATTGAAATTGAAAATTCAAGCTGGCGGAAATTTGTATTTAAACCATGGCTCTACATGTCAATTTGCCACACTGGCTATCTTGTAGGACGGACGGGATGGTCCCTTCAATTTGGAGAACCCAAACTACATCAAATACCTCTCATGCTAATTGGATCAGTAGCATTTGGCATCATCACAATATGAAGAAACTACCTCTGGATTAATTTCTCTCAATTTTGCGCCATGCTTTTCAATCAATTCACAAAATTTCAAGGTACACTCAATTTCCCAAAATCTCGTGGCCCATGGGGTTCTTTAAATTTTGTACTTGTCATAGATGAGACACTCCAAAAGAAAGAGGAAAACTCTCAAGAACAAAAAATAGAACCGAAAGTGAAAGGTCACCGCTGACCTACCCGGAGCTCTTAATTTCATACCTGCCATTTCTTTTATATCCCATCATATCGTTTTATGTCATGCTTTACATAGCTGACCCCTCTCTCCCCATTTTAGTCGTTTCTGTTGTACCCAACCAATGGCTCAATTGGTTGACCTTTGTCCTGATTCTTCTAGTAGATGTTACCATGTTGACCTTGTATTTGACCTTTGGACAATTTTTCGCCTATTTCATGCTATTCTTCATGGACAGTCTTAGTCATGGCATTGACAAGGAGACCCGGGAATTTGTCAGGTATTCAAATTTATGGGCATGCGATAAAAGGATCAACTAATTTAATTGAGTTTTTAATTAGCATAAATGACAAAGCAGAATATGGGAATGCCCTCCAGAAATGTGGCGAAGCGGCTCGGATTTTCCATCTTCAGCTCGTCCTTTTCAATGTGTGTGCCTCGAGGGTAATATTTTTGACTCAGGTCATGTGTCTCAGTGTGTCAAGTGTGGGAGGATTTTCAGCAATTCGACTAAGTCACTCACACCCCATTTTTGCCGTCATTTCCTTTGGTTTGTTTTCTATTGCTGTGATGTCATACGTGGGAATTTTTAATTCTGCTTTTGTCATCCCAGAAAAAATTGGCAACTTGACTCAACTCATTAAGGTCAAAGGTGAGCAATTTCCCTTGAAAATTGAACGAGATTTCTGGAGGACCACTAGTAAAGCCATTCCTGCTCTTGGAATTAAATCTGGGAACTTTTCGACTCCAGAGAGGGCGTCCACACCAATTTTTGCGGATTTTGTGGTCAACAAAATTGTGGACCTACTTCCCACCTTCTGAAATTACAATCCCAAAAATTGGACACACCAAAAATTTTAAAAATAAAAATAGTTAATTAATTATATCATCCATATAATTTAGTTGTCGTCTAAGACTTACAAAACTGGCACAATTAATAGTTTAATTTTAATGCTACAATTAATTTAATTATTTCTGGCATTGGGCTTCACAATTTGACGCGTTTCTCTTTTTTTCGTGTCTCGACCGAAGACCTTAACCCATAAGACCTTACGACAAATTACCTTAGACATAATACCTTACGACGAATGACTTTGAGAAAAATATTTTTCACTAGGTTTTATGTCAAGAAGTCTGAAAATACCTTTGAAGTAAAGCTTCACCCGACCCTTCAGAACAGAAACCAGATTTACGGAAAGTAATTGAAGGTGCAATTCAATTTTAAAAACAAAAACTCCAATTTATTAAATAAAGTCTAATTAGATGGCACAATTGAAAACAAAGGACGAAAAAGTCAAATAGCTATTTCATGGCGCATTTTTGAAGATTTATTTGTATAAAAAAAGTCACGAAAGGTCATAGGTGAAAGGTGGGCTGTGCCAGCTCAGGAATGTTCTAGTCGAGGTGGCACAATCGAAAACAAAATTTTAAATACTTTATTGCTTGACCTACAGCGTAGGTTGTCGAATTGTCACTATAACTCAGGTCACGAGAAGTCACCGGCCCGAATGTCAGTTGTATCAACTAGAGAAGGTCATAGCCGGCAAAAAAAATGGCCGCCAACTTCGGAGCTTCATCCAGGGTCGGATGAAACTCCAAATTGCATGTTCAGATTTCTTGTTGACTTAAAACCTGAAGAACAAATATTTTTCTCAAGGTCTTTTGTCGTAAGGTCTTGTGTCGGTAAGGTCATTTGTCGTAAGGTATTATGTCTAAGGTAATTTGTCGTAAGGTCTTTTGGGATAAGGTCTTTCGTCGTAAGGTCTTATGGGTTAAGGTCTTCGGTCACGGAGCCCTTTTTTTGAACCGCTTAAAAAACATCAAAAACATTTTTGCTCGCTTCGCTCGCCTTTCACTTCTCTTTCTTTGTTAAATTGGCCCCGCCGCCGACAAAAATGTGGTCGGCTGAGGAGTCTAATTTTATTACACAAAGTATACCACAATAAGTTATATAAAACTCGCAGAAATTTAATTAGAGAAGCTCTTATCGTTAGTACTAAAAAACTAAAAATTTACATAAATTATTCAAACATTTTCTAAAGACACGAGGCAAGGACAATTTACCGTACGTCTTCAAATTATAGCCCAGGCACAAACTTTTTAACTGTAAATTTAAACCAAACCTCTCACCAATTATAATCTTCCCTATAAAATCACCTGATCTCATAAAACTCAAACCAAATGTCGGGTCATTATTAATGTTGTTAAATACATTGAACTCTGTCTCAGGAGACAGAAAGACGTGGGTCATGGTGGGTCTTTATTTTAATTTGTTAAAATTCGATTTTTGTCATTGACGTCTGCTCTCCTTTTAAACAATAATTAAACTTGACCATCGTTTTTAAAGTTGCCACTCAAATTGGCATCTTTGAAAATATAAATTTCAGGTTTTGACCTCTCTTCAATTATTTTTTCGAACTGTACTCAAACTATTTTTTCAAAAAGACAACTGGAACTATAAATTACGGTAATTGATGGTTTTCAGACAGGGTGACCACCTGTCCCGTTTTGGCCGAGACAGTTCCGGAATTGGGGGTCCTGTCCCGCGTCCCGGAATTCATGCCAAATTAACCCAAATGTCCCGTAAACGGACATTTGGGTTAAATTAATTTGAATGGCGCAAAATACAACAAAAGAAAAGAAGGAGAACGTGACAAAAACGTAGAAAGCTCACAAAAAGAGACGACGAGGGTATTTGACTAATTCAATTTTATTTTTAGTATCATTCCATTTATAATCAACAAATTGTCATTTTTTCTGTTTAGAAAATATTATGGGTATTTTCCATCATGTGTTCAAAAAAAACACAAGCTGAAAAATATAGCGGGGACTTTTCAATTCAATTCGACTATCAGTGACGTCATTTCATTTATACAAATGAGATCCGCGTAACAAAATTGTTCGTATTTTT
>JAQIVZ010003253.1:0-15056 GCA_034700945.1 Arrhopalites spinosus
CCTTTCAGATTTCCAATTTGATTTGTCTGTTCATACTTGTGGATGATGTCCCCAACTGTACTCTTCGGGATAGTAAGATTTTCAGAAATTTGTCTAATCTTGAAACCTTTATTTCGTTGTTGAACAATTTGGTCTCTCACTCCAACTGGAACTTCACGAGTCTTCGACATATCTTTAAGAAAGAAACTCATATATTAATAAAACACACATGATAACATAAGGTATATAATTATTAAATAATAATAATTTTACTTTGTGGTGATGAGCCACAAATAATAAAATATGGTTTTGTCCGAATAATTAATCCGACTGAAAATCATTTTTCTAGTTTAAAATATTCAATACCCTCCTAAATGAAATAAATGCATCGCAGTTGATAGGTTTACTAGATGCTTCTATTAATGATGTTTGACATGCTAAATAATCAGGACCTAAATTGGTCATGAAGGCATAAAATTTTCATTTTTCATTTTGCGTCGAACCTTGTCCGGATAATTGTTACAGGGTGTGTATCATGTACATATTTTACATGAAGAAGAAAAAAATTTTTCTTTATATAAAAATACCTAATACAACAATTTTACTTTGTACTTATACCAAAATATTATTATGTGGTCCCCTTTTTCTAAGGTGAATAAAGACCAACAACCTGAACGCCTCCAACTCGATCATATTTAATGTGTACATACTCTCGTACTTGTGTACACACATCGAATACCGATTTTTGGTTGAAGAGAGAGAGAGAGACTTTGTGTATTGAATAAAAGGAATGAAAAGTTATTTTCTTCAATATATTCAACATAACTCTGACGGCTACCATGTACTTGAGTATTTTTACTAGGGGATTATTTTTTTGGTGGTGGATTTATCAAACAAGAGAGAGAGAGAGAAATACTTTGTAAAGCAACTCGATTCCTCAAACACAAAAGGCAATCCCAACGATGTGACGTAACAAACATATAACAACACACACACAACTGTTCGGAAAGCAGCAGCTACTATAATCTATAAAAAGGATTCTTGTACAAGGTAAGAGAGAGAGAGAAGGATAAAAGAAAATGAAATTTAATAGAATTCCATCCAAAGAAATATTTGATATGGCACACACACAACACACTCAATTGAGTATCACAATAGGAAAAACAGGGGCAATGGTGCATGGCTGCATCGACGAAAAAAAAGCTTGAAAATTTCCTACTCTTCATATTTTATAGGGGAAAGGCGGGTAAAAATAACCAGTAAGAATTTCCAGTTGTAAAATGTTTTCTAGTAATAATACATGAAAAATAAAAATATCCCTCAAAAGACCCCCAATTTCCCCTCATTATGTATATGTCAGAAAATTTAAAATTTTAACTCATTAATTGTAATTAAATTCTAAAAATGGGAATATTATTGTCCTATCTCGGATAAAAATAACCATATGTACGTGCCATGTATTTACGTCGATCTAAGTTTTCTATTGTTTCCTCCAGAGAGGACGCGTTGGATTGCTTCTTGTGAAAGGACTGGATATTTTTACCCGACGCCAGTGTTTATTTTTACCCGAGATAGGACAATAATGAACACTCGCAAACAATAATTAAAATTAAATTAAAAATCTTGTTCAATTACACAAATGATGATTCTCCCACGTTCAGGATTTCACGGGGAATATTTTCATGAGAGGATGATTATTTGGTTTACCAAAAAACTCCTACTAATTCACTTTTCCAGACGATGAAAAACATGGAGATTTCTATCTTTTGAGGTTAAAATAGCCAACTTTTAAAAATATTTTTTTAAATGTATTTGTCGTTGAGACTTGAAGAATTGATGAATTAAAACATGTGCTACGACTGCTCGCCTGCAATTGTGCATTTCAAGTTCCAGAATTAAAAACGAAAATTAACAGTTATTGTCACTTTAACAAGTGGATATTTTTACCCACCTCTTCCCTACTACACAATAATAGTGAAGGGAACTTTGAAAAATTGAAAAAAACTTGCTATTTAGATACTCCTACTATTGTTATTACAGTCAACAAAAACTATGTACATGTACAAGTAATATCTCTATAGCTCTAATAGTCTCTTACTCCACTTGTTTTTTTTATTCATAAATCCTCACATGTTATTTTACTACTACTTTTTTTGTTATTAATATTGTTATTTATTCTTACTTCTTATTATAGATTTTGTTATATAAAATGTACTTTCTACAAAGTGTACTACAACTAAAATCTCTCAAGAGGAACAGACATGAGAGAGCAACAGGGCAACACAAACATGACATAGTGCCAACCTTAGGTCTCACATTTCGGTTTTTCTTTCCTTTTAAAAACCTTCAAATCGAGAGAGAGAGTGGAGAAAAACAAATAGAAACTGAAAGAAACAAATCGTACACAACACATTCCTCCACTCCATCCTCCCGTAACTGTTTTTTACCCGTAAAACATAGGTTTTTATCCTCTTTGAACTCTGTCTTGAAATTTGTCAAATATTGTAACGCATAAAATGTACTTTTTTTCCCCAACAAATCTTCTAGCTAGCTTTCCCTCTCTCAAAGTAACAGTGCATGAACAAGAATTTTTGGCATTTGACGGAAAAATCTTTTCAAAATGTTGAGATGGATCATAGAGACACGCGACATGACTATCAAAAAAATACTCGTGTACTTATACTATCTATACACCTTTTTATTTGTTTGTCCTTCTTTTTTTATATACAGATCTCTCCATCCTGATTTAATCATGTCATCTTGACTTGATCCTCAACTAAAAGAAAAATCCTGGTCACAGTCTGGACAATTTTGAGCCAGATGTCAGTTCCATGGAGAATGTACAGATCTATATGATGAATATAAGGTAGAACCATGTAATTTTTTTTTTCTTTTTCAAAAATCATTACTCGTCACTTGACTTTATAATATAAACTTGTTCTCCCCCCTGTTTTTTTTCCTTCTTACTCGTCTTCAACTCACACTCACAGTCACAGCCGGAGCCGGAGTCCTTTGTAAAACCTTGGGAGTGTATTGGTGATGAGAAGAGATAAATTTTGATCGTCAAATCGCATCGAGAGTATGGACATGGTCTCATGTGTTACATTGGTGTGTGGGGAAGTGGTGCGATAGTCGATTTACTTAATGATATTGAGATGCAAGAGATGAAGTTCATCTGGCGTGTCAAATATCTTGGATTTCCATCTGCTCCAAATATATTTCTTTCAAGTTCAACGAGGGGAGGACTAGACGACTGTATGTAGATCTATAAGCAAAAAAAACCAAAGAGAGAGAGAGAGACCAAGTTAGTCAAGCCCAAAAAGAGTTCAAGCTAAAGGGAAAACAGCACTATCCATACTCTTATAAGGTATATAGCAATGCAATGTTAGAGATATAGGAACGGACCATGTTTGTAAGATGAGGAAGAAGAAGCTCAAGACCGAAAAGACCAACTTTTCCATTTTTCTATTTAGTAAGCTTCTATACTTTACCAACTTTACTCTCTACAGATCTTCTCTCTCTCTCACTCTCATCCCCCTTGGATTTGCATTCGCATTTAACATTTGGATCTACAATCTGCCTGAAATGGAAACAGAAAACTTTTACTCTGTACTCGTACACGTCGAGTACGAACCACATCGCTCCAAGATCAAGATCAAGACTAAAGCTAAAGCTAAAACTAAACTAAAGCTCCTACTCAAATCCATGGCACGACATGCAGTAGTATCATCTATAGCTCTCTCTCTCTCTCTCTCTCTCTTTACTCTACACTTTTTACTTTACTCTACAAGAGGAAGAAGAAGAAAAAAATATATAACCATAACTCTTACACAATCTACAAAAAAGCTACAAAGTACTTCTCCACTCATAGTCTCTTTGACACTTCTGAGTCACATCACAAACGTCACTACGGCTCAACCTAAGAAAGAAGAAAGAATGGCTACTGATTCTCTAATGCTCTTCTCTCTCTCTCTCTCTCAATGCCCAACTTCATCATCCGCTTCCTCACCCTTAACTCAGATTTACATAATTTTTGCTGTCACGTGGAATATTGGGATTACCTCCTCTGTCTCACTCGGTCGTTATTCTGTGTCTGCCCCGTTACTTTTATTGTTGTATGTGTGTGGATCAGTATGACACACACACACAGAGAAAGAGTTTTGCATCTTGAAAATTCTAACGGAGAACGTAAATTTCTTTATATCCACTAACCACACATAACATGAATAAGGATATTACACAAGTACATTCAGTAACAGTACTACAGATAATATAAAGGCTAATAACACAAGAGTTGAAAATCCTAGGCTAAAAAAATGTGGAATGTGCCTGCCTTCACTTTACTTTTACGGCTTAAGACTTTACTTGTAAAAGTTGACAATGAGTATAAACTTTCTTACATTTTCTCCCTCCTTTAAATTTTTTTTCTCCCTCTTCTCCTTCACAGTTCACATATATTCCACATTCTTCATTCTTTACACATTATTTCGTGCTTATTGTCGCCACCACGTCATTTTTACAAATCTCCTGTTTTTCTCTCTCTTTTCTCCACTTCCTCTTTTGGTTCTCGGTCTATTTGGAGAAAAATCAAAAAAATTGAGAGTTGCATCCACTACTAGTATAAGTATTAATGGAAATGATTCAACCATAAACGAGAAACCATTTTTTTTGACTTTAATGGTTTTCACTCTGTCTACAGTCAGTTGATTTTCTCCTTCTTCAGCTTCCCTCCTCCCCACTTCTTTTCCCTTAGTATCCATTTGAGTTTACATCTGTAGAAATTTTTTTTTTGTTATTTTTTTAAGTACAACCACACGTCTACAGCGTATTTCATTCATCTCCTTCTTTTCTCCATGTGAATCTTACCCCTACCCTTTTTCTACACCGAACATAGTCTCCCTAAGAATAACATCCCTCGTCCTTATTTTTAATATGTTTCTCGCCTTCCATCCACTCCCATATTCTTTTTTTTTTAAAAAAAATTCATATTCATAATAAGATGAGTGAGTTGGAGCAACATTTGCTGTTTCTTTTTTTTGTGTACTCTCTCTCTCTACTTTATTCCTAATATTCTCTGTATGCAGAGCGAGACTGTGGCGATAAACATAATAAATATGTTGATTCTTCATGTTGATACCGATGCACAAATGGAGAGAGAGTCAAGAAAACTGTAACAGCATTGGCATTGGCATTAGTAGCAGCCTGCAAATATTACATGTATAAAAATTTGTTGTAGGACTAGACTTTCATCATAAAGATTTCATCATCAAATTGTCTTGTTAATATAAAAATTGGAAACATAAAATGGAAAAACTTTATGTCATAACTTCATAAGCTTGTACATAAATTCACCCCAGTACTTATCATTAAAATTTTCCAAAAACTATTTTAATTTTTTTAATGTCAAAAAACTTACTCTCAATTGGGTGGAGAAATGAATCAAAATTGTAGTCAAAATAATATTTTGTAATAAAATACTCAATTTAATTTTTTTTTCTTTTTATCTACGTCAAAAAATCAGATCCATAATATTTTTCATATTGTTGAGAGAAAAAGAGGGAGTTTTGTGGTCTCACAAAATTGTCTTCTGTGTAAAACTATCTGTATTACATGGATATAAAATGTTAAACAAGACAATTTAGACTAGGCTCTTCTCTCTCTCTCTCTCCTCTTCATCTTGTCCTTGCTCTTGTGAATCTTGATATTTCACAATAGAACATTTTTTTTGCCTCGTGATATTTTTCCTGATAGCCCCATGTCCATTCCTCTATCTTTATCACATAAAATAAATCCTTGCCGTCAAAAAAAGAGAAAATACTTTTACTTTCACTTGTTCTCTCTCCCTCTCCCCTCCTTCAAATATTAACGTTAGTACAATGACAGTGGATGAGAGGGAAGATTTTCAAAAAAAGAAAGTAATATATTGGGACATTCAATATTAATTTTATTTCTCTCGTAAGAGAGATTTTAAAGTTTTCGAGAGTAAAATATCTTGTGTAAATTAAATTGAAAATGAAGAGAAAATCTAAAGAAAAATGTTCCGAAATATTTTTACGTCTAGGTATTTTACTATTCCTTCCCAAATTCTAAGAGGCATTGAAAACGGTTTCTCTTTCTCAAACACCAAGAAAAAGGTAATTTGAAACTTGTTCAAACTTGGAATTAGTCTTAATGATATTTGTAATGGTGTTGTCATATTAAATGTAATATCCTTATTTTTTCTTGCTGAGATCAGCTGATTACAGTAAACTCTCAGTGTAAGTTTCAATGGTGAAAAAGGCGTCGAGGGAGAGAGAGAGAGAAATTGACAAATACAAACTCGAAGGAAATAAGGAGTGAATGTTGTGATGGGCTCAATCCAAATACAATAGAATAGCTCTCTCTCTCAGTCTCGTCTCGATAGTAAATGCAAACAAGACAATTTGATGGAATCTTTGATCTTCAATGTTTGTTACAGGGATTGAGAATGTCTCTCTCACTCTTTTCTTTTTCTCCCCTCCATCTCCGTCTCCGTCCTCTGTAGAACAACAGAAAGAGAATATAGGAAGCACAAGTTGGAGAACATGATACTGGATACTCCACAAAATACATAATAATATAGAGATATCCATCCCCATACAATATAAAACACACGCACACACACTCGTATCTCAAGACACTTTATATAAACATATGCAATCTATTTATTTCCACAATACAATTCTAACTCCCCTCAAAAAACTTGGAACCATACAAAATATTCAACCTTGCCACAAGGCATTCTTTCCCTTTGTCTATTGTACTGTACTGTTACAGTACAGGAGAGAGAGAGAATATCAGTAAAATACAAATCTCTTCGTCTTCACTTTGGAGGAAGGATACGCGGTCGAATAGCCTTTAAGACCTTATCAATCCGAATGAAAATTTTCTATACCCCCCTCCCCCTCTCTCTTCCTAAACAGAGACGCTAGTTTTCATACAACAAGAAGAAGAGGACGAGTGTGTAGTAGCTGAGGCTGAGATTTACTTGTGTCATGCTGTCATGCCTTAGACTTTAGAGTCACCGGCAAAAAGGGATACGTTCCTTCTTGTTGTGCTTCTTCACACCAAAAAAAATATCTCTGTCTCTCTCTCTCTCTCTTGTAATTCGTATACATTTTTCACACGTACAAGAACATGCGAGACAGATTTCCCCATCTGATAAGAATATCGAATGGCGGCACTTGCCTTTTTTTCTCTTACTTCTTGCTTCACATCAAATCTATTCCTACATATTTATTTGTTACCTACACACACACACAGTCAAGGGATGGAAAAAGGAGAAAGACGGAGAGACGAGTCCATGGGGGAAAACTCCGAAGAGAGGCCATGTGTCATTCTTCCCTTTGCCTTTTGTCATGTGGCAATACAATAGAAAAAGTATGCATGAGGCATGAAAACCATCCAAAAACTCTTTTTTTCAATCTTCAACCTTCAACATTCAATTTATTATTTAAAATGAGTAATATTTTTAACAAACAAATATTATTATTTTATTTCTTAAAATAAACAAATCATCTCTCTACATTTTGACCACACAATGTAAAAACAAGAGATACTAAAATAAAAGGATTGAAAATTGAATGAAAGAACAAGAGAGAACAATGAAAGAGTAGAGATTATTTTTGTATCTTTGTCAAAAATTGACATTTGATCCATGAAGGGAGGTTGAGAGTTCAAACCAAAAAAAAATTGGGGATCATTATTTAAACCCACACATTTCATGTCACTACAGATTACACATGTACAAAATGACAAGTGTTGACTTGTCTACACTCTCTGGTTGTAGATTACAGAGACCGGAAGTGTAAATTTTGAATAGTAGAAAACAAGCTTTAGAATTGATGAAGTTCTCTCTGCCCCACATCTCATCTCTCTGAGATGTGAGATCTCAATTAAAATGTAGACAAAAAAAATGGAAGATTGAAGGGTTTGAATTCAAAACCGTCTCCTCCCCTGACTCACTCTGATTCCCGTCCTGGCTCTTTCCTCTGTGTTGAGGTTGAGAAGGAAAAAGGAAGAAATGGAGAACTATGAAGCCAGGGAGAGTTTGATAGTCCGTGTCAAACCAAAATTGTGAGTTAATCAAGAAGTGAGTGATGTGGTGGTGAGCTCCATTATACATTAAACATTCCTATGGTCTCTCTCTCTTGTACTCTCACCAACGGTTCCTCTTTCCTTTCGACTAACAACTAAACACTACTCTGTGCTCTGCCTCTGTCTCTAGTTTTGTATACTTTCCTCTTGATGCTTTTGACAACAAAGGAATTTCACGGGAAATCATTGCCATTTGCATGAGTGCAGATGAAAGAAAAGAGGAGGCCAAGCCCATAAAAAAAACCCGGCCACTACACACAAACCAACATAAGCTTGATTATTATAGAGCCCCCGATATAGTCAAATCAAAGAATTCTCCAGTTCCATTCCAATACTAAAATCAAAGGAAAAATATTTTTCATGTTAAACTATACCTCCTCCCTTTTATAATAATAAAAGGTTCAAAATTTTGAATAAAAAAGTCTTTTATATATATTTTATATGCAATATTCCACAAACTTTTTTCTCAATACGAACAGGTTGTTGGTTTCTTTTTCTTCCTCTTGGTACTCGTACACACAAAACTTTTTTTTGATTGAATTCCAATTTTGAACGTCCTCTTCCTCATTCTGTAGTTTTTCTCCCCCTCCCTCCCCTTCCAAATAATTCAATGCAATTTCTCAATCTCATTCTTCCCGTCTCTTGATCAAGATGAAAAACACGGGCTACTCGTACCTCCCCTCTCTCTAGTCACTGGCTCTATTCTTGTGTCTTGTTATTGTCTTGAATTTAAAATTAAATTGTGGTCTTGAAAACTCTAGAGAATCGACGTCATGTTCTAAGAATAAGATAGAAAGATGAAGTTTAATAAATTCATAATAATATATTACACACAGGGAGAGAGAGAGTCGCAAGGCAAGGCAATTAGACTGATTTTAAAACCCGATACTCGTGTGATCCTCCTCCCTGATCAAAAGTTCTTTTTATAATATGAAAAGCATTAAATTACCTACGCTCAAAATTATTTAACAGAGTTTCTTCCTCTTGTCTCTTCAAAAAAAAATCCCCTCTGCGGTTTTCCCTTTAATATCCTTTTGGAGAGCACCTGAAGGGCCATTGAATATAAAAAAAGTCTAGAGAGAGAGAGTTTTGAGTTTTTTTGAGTGGAGAGTCTCTTCTCTAGTCATTTTGTGTATTGATTATGGAAATTTTGTCTTTTTAATAAAAAATTAAATTAAATTTACTCTTATCTCTTTTTTGTCCATTTACATTGAGCATTTGAAAAATTATAGTAAACTTTTTTTATTTTATAAAACAAGACTAAAAAAAGTTATTTAAAATATAAAATTGGTTTGTTAATGTTTCGTAAAAAATTCATTTTAAACCATAATTTTTCTTGCCTCCTCACTTCTAAGTCTTCTCTCCTACCCGCATCCCCTCTTCCTCCTCCTCCTCTTTCTTGACTTTGAATAATTGGGAGGGGAGGAAGAGAGTTGCCTTGATTTTATTCATGATAGAGAGAAGACTTGGAGATGAGAAAGTAGAAAAATGTTTTTTTTTCTTTATTTTTTAAAATCTTAATTGAAATCTACAGCAATGGAATCCTTCACTTTGTAACTTGAGTCTTTCAACTTCATTTTGAACAATAATTTTTCACAATGTTAGCAAATTAACATGTTACACAATTCTCACCTTTAAATAAAAACTTTGTTAAAAAATGAATTGACAAAAAAAGAGAAAGAAATTGGATCAACTTTACTATTAACTAACTAACTTGAATTTTAATTCCTAGTTCGTAAAAGGAGAGAGAAAGTGAAAGAGAAAAGAATTTGGACTTTCTTTTTTCAAAGTTGAGAGACGCGTCAAGTTTTTTACTTTTACTTCAGATTTTCTCTTGTGTTTTATTTTTATTCTAATAAAATAGAGACAAGAGTTTTTGTTTTTTTGTCTCTCAACAGTACGTCTGAACTTTTTTTCTCCCCCCTCTACATAATCTCATCTCATCTGTCCTCATAATTTTAGACAATGGGTAACATATTTTATTCTTCTTATCTTTTTCTCATACAAGTGAGACTTTCTCTTATCAACATACAAGTCTCACAAAAATTAATACCCCCCTTTTTTGGTCATATCTAGACATCAACAATCTAAAAAGAATAATAAACTTTTGTCAAAATTTTATTTTCTCACTTTTTTTGTATTGTCCTCCATGTGCATGTGAGTCACCATCTTTTTCATCCCAACTTTTCATTAGATTTTGTCCTGGTAACTAAAATAAAATTGTCAACACAAAATAAAACAAGCCAAAACTAATTTTTTTCAAGCTGCCTCTTGTAATTGACAAGGGACGCAAAAAATACAAAATAAAAGTTAATAATTAACTTAATTGTAATTAATTACAGGTAAAAATTAAAGTTAAACATGTCAAGTCAAATATCTGGACGAGATTTAGAATCAAAACAAGTTAAATCCGTCCCACCTCCACCACCAGCCACTCCAACTCCATCCCTTGACCTCTCAATTAGTGGTAAAGATGGCCGTCGTAGTATTGAAAAATTAAAAGATTTTAAAGAATCAGAAGAAGAAGAAAGTGAGACGGATTCGGAATATGAAGATATTTTGAAAGAAAAATTGGACCTAGGTTTCAAAAAAGTACAAGATTCTGATGAAGTATCTTCCTCAAGTTGTAGTTTAAGTTTGGCAGAGCAAGGACAAATAATTCGACCCCAATCATTTGGCCCACTTCAATCAAATTTACCTTCTTTGATTGCTTTTCGTGAAGGTGAATTCTCAGCGAATGGTGATTCTGATAAATTTGATATGCAAATTCTCAGTGCACTTCAACTCAGAGAGAAAAATGCTGCAAGTCAAAATGAACATCATGAGACTTCCATTGGTGGTTTAACTACAGTTAGTTGGAATTAAATTGTTCATTTAATTTTTAAAAAATTCTTTTTCTCATAATTAAATTATTTATTACTAGTCAGAATCAAAGAGACAGAGATATCATTTGTATTTGAAAAAATCGGGATTGCTATCCGCCATTGCTAAATCAATTTTGGCATTATTTGAATGTGAAGAATTTCCTCCAGTAGACCAAGTTGGTGAATTTATTGCGAATCAATTGGGCTATTCCATGACTATCAGAGATGACATTGCTGAAATTAAAAATTTGAATGAGATTCTCAAAACGAGGGTAAATGACAATTTAAAAGATATTTAATATTTCCAATAATTTTTAATTAAAATGATTCAAAATAGATTCAAGAGAAAAGAGATGAGAATAATGAACTTCGAAATCGTCTTGATAATTTTGAATCTTCAGAAACTCCCATTGAATTCCAAAATCCAGATGATTTTGACCCTCGTTTCAATCCAGACTTCCCACCTGAGCCAGTTCAATTAACCCGAAGGGTTCATAGACCAAAACCAAAATTAAATCAACCCACAAATTATGGAATGATGGAAAAGAATATAAAGGACAATGAGTCAAAAATGAAAAAAACAACAAATTCTGAAGAACATTCAAAACATTTTCAATATCCAATTGTTAAAAGAGATGAAACTGCTGTAGAAATTTTACATGGAGTTAAAGTAAATTAATTAAATTAAATACCAGTATTATTGTTTAAAATAATTATTTCCCACATTTTTGGTACACTCTGGGAAATGTGGTGACAAAAGTGTTCACAACTACAGAGTGACAAAATTTTGTAACCCAATTTTCCCGTTTGCGGCACCAACGTTTTAGCAGGCGATACCCGAATTGGTGATAACATTTGTTACCAAAACCGGTGATAAACAGACGCATGCGCTGATACACCTGAGATGGGAACATGTAAAGCTAAAGCCCCATTAGCACCCAAAAATGTGAATTGGTAGAGTGGTGTAGAGAGCTTGACCGGACCACCAGGGGTATGGGTTCGAATCCCAGAAATTCAAAGGTTTTTTTTCACACCCTGTTTGTCATCTGTCACCGTTTCTGGTAGCAAATGGCATTGCTTCGGTGTACCAAAGTTCCCGTGAGGTAACAAAATTTTGTTACCTATTTTGGTGATGCGTTTGTCACCAAATCCGGTGTAGTCAAGCCGGCTCACCGCTTGGTTACAAACGGGTCACAAAATTTCCCAGAGTGTGTACCGTTCCAGTTTCTTCTAATTTGATCTCTATTATTACTGCATCTTGTAGGATAAAATATAAGCGATTCGTTCATTTAATTGAAGAAAATTTTCTCTTGGTGTTTAATTGTATAGCGTACCTTAGTAGACGTAAAAGTATAATCATATGCCTGTATGCATGATACACTTTAGAAGCCAAAGTCCTCTTTCTACTCTTGTATAATTTCTAGAGAAATTAGGACAAAACAAAAACAATCAAAGTGTATTAATTTATCGAGGCTATTTATTGAAATTCATATAAACATTTTTTTTTCTCAACAATGTACAACACATTTTGACACATAATGTCTCAATGAAGTCAAGTTTCGTGCTGTTGCATCTCCGTCTGAATTTTACCTGTGGGTACAGTACCTAGCCTACAAAATAAAAAAAATACCTAGACACAAGTATAAAGTATAGTAACAAGTACACTATGGCATTGTACAAGAATGTCTCTCCTTGTTTTCATTATTATTATACATGGACGAGGATAATATTAAAATGGAAAGGACATTTGATTGACGGGGAGCTTGAGGGGATTTACATTTACAACTTTTTGAGGTATTCTTACAATGACATTTACAGAGAACTACTACAACAAAATATTCATATACAATTTTGATTTTGTTGTATTTTTTTTATCATTGCATAATTTATGCATACAAGGATGACAGAGAGAGAGAGAGAGAAGAGTCTCTTGTATATCTTGTGTCTCATAGAATTTAATGTAAATATTATTGCGGCCTTCTCCCTCAATATCTCTAATTTAACACAGGTAGTGTACACTGTACACTACTACTACGTATACTAGTACTAATAATAATAGTAATTATGGATTTGCATTTTTATGGTTATCTAATAAGACTTTTTTGTTAGTAAAATAACAATATATATAAAAAAGTACCTACATGATGACGTTACATGTGTACATGATAATTTGATTTTGTGTGTATATGTATGAAATACAATAATAATGTATATATATTTGTTTGTGACATTTGCAGAGAATGAAGAGAACAGAGGAATAAAATGGGAAAGTTTATGAGTGGACTGTCATGTTGATTTCAATTCCCTGATGCGCCAAGCTGGACTGGAGGTTGCTCTATTGCTATGTTTCTATTTATTCAAGACAAGATCATCATCATCATCTTTCTCTCTCTCTCTCCGTAGAACTTTTTCTTGTGATATATGATGCCTAACCCTACGGAAGAAGGAGAGGAATGTCTCAAAAAAATAAAAATTCTATACTCTACAAAAATTCAGATACCGGAATATTTCTCTATGTACTCTTGTGAGTTTTGCCTTATACATAAAATATAGTATGTATACTAGTGTATTTCTTTTTTTATTTATTTATCAAATATTCAAACAATCTTGTTTACCTATTGTATCTCCTAAAATGGCATTCACATTTCATTTTCATACGTCTTCGATATTGAGAAATTCATACATGATCTCCTTGTGATGTCTCCATCTCTTCATTCTCTACCTACCCCTACCATTATGTAGTTTGGGAATTGTGAACATTTGAGCAGTGAAACATCATTATGATCATCATTATCTTTTATCCATTTGTTTCCTTTGCCTACCTCATATCATGTAATTACAATGTTTTCTTGAATGGTGACCATCTGTGACTCTTTTTTTTCAAGTTGAAATTAAAATATCATGTGTAGGCCTTCTCAGAGTAGTTGCATAATTAACTCTCTCTGCTTGTAAAAAATGTTAGAAGACAAGTAAAGTGTTGTTACAGATGAGAAATTTGTTATTAGTTTTTGACTTTGAAGGAGAATAAAAGAAGAGTAAATTTAACCTAATTTTCGATATTTATTACCTTATAAAAAAGAGACAAGTATTTTTAGGTAGTAAATAAAGTATTTTTCAGTACATCTCACTTTTTTATTACTCAAAGGCCTGTTTATAATATCTGCCTATATTTAAGTACCTACTTGTAAAGTGCAATATGATTTTATAACTATTTTTCTATTAAAAAAAAGATAAAGACATTCTTGTTGGTTGTCACATGAAAATCTGCTCAATGAAAATTTTTTTTTGTAAAATGCATCATAAATAATTTTGGGTGAGATGAAGACATGAGAGTTAGAATTCAAGATTGATAAAAAAAATATGTACATACATATCCATTTATATTGGCTATTATAGAGGTTTCATCTTCTTTTTTGTCTGTCTTTTTTACAATAAACAAATGGGAGATGAATGACGTCATGTATCATCTCAATAAATGCCGACAAAGAGGGGTGACAAGGACACCTTCTATGTTTAAAAAAACAAGTGCTACAAGAAGAGGAGGAGGAAATGTAATCGATTGCTCAGATTTTTTTTTACATGATAATTTTCTACATAAAGCAAGTCTTGCTCATATTATGCAAAAAATAGTAATAATATTCTTCATGTTATCATATTATAATTTTATTCTAATTCAGAGCGCAGAAATTTATAAATTATTTCTACAACTACAAGTCTCTCTCTCTCTCTATGTAGTACTTTGTATCAGAATTGAGAATTATTAGCATATTTAGTGCAATGTTGAAGTATTCAATAGTACTTAGGTATAAATTACAACAAGATGCCTTCATTAACATTTTACATAGGGGTAGTTGTAGTTTTCTTTAATAATTGACCACTTCATAAATTTAAGACTAATTTTGTAGTCATCATCCATATCACGTTACAAATGTACAGGGTGTTCGTTCAGAAAGTCCTATGGGAGTGAGTGGAGACTTGGTTTCGCGTAAAATTCCAATGTTAAAATATTAAGAGCAGGTAGTTTTGCCTTTTCGAACGCACAGTCGGGGGGGGGGGGGGGGTGAGGATTAAGTAAATATTGGACCCTTGGTTACCCTT